>JAHIAM010001585.1:0-20907 GCA_021605205.1 Aegilops longissima
AGCTCGGACTTGCCAAAAAGCACCTCGAGGACAAGGAAGGTAAGTAATACCTTATGGGAGTATTTAAAAGATGTGTTTGCAAAAAATGACAGGAATAACGTGAATATTGCAGGGGCCACGAACGAGGTGGCGACCCTGAAGGAGGCGGTGTCCAAGGCCGAAAGCAATGCGGCCGCGGAGCGCACCGAGCGATAAAAGCAGGAGGCGCTGGTGGTGGAGGTGTGGCAAGAGCTCCAGGCTCTCGTGGAAAAACACGAGAGTTTGGAGCGTGACACAAAGTCTCGGGAGTCCGAGCTCGCCACGGCCCTTGAGAGCGCCAAGGCCGCTAAGGCCAAAGCCCAAAAAGCCCTCCAGGAGATTGAGGCGATGAAGAAGATAGCGGCGGGTAAGGCATTCTATATGCAAAGCAAGTATGTGAAAGTGAATTATCTGTTACTTACCCGAATCCGGAGCTCTCCAGGAGCATTTGCAGATCTGCCCTTGATGTGGCTGATGCTGCCGCATTCTACCGAGCCGAGGAGGGAGCTCGGACGGAGAAGGTGTTCGGTCTCGATATCTTGAGGCGGACACCAGTGCTTATAGCGACCAGTTGAAGCAGCTGGTCGAGCTCCATAAGGTGGCGAAGAGGCCATGAAGGGCCTCATAGTTGGTGTGGCCTAATGAAGCCATGCACAGGAGCTACTGCCGGGCTGGTGAGGCGGCTGGTGGGCCTTTGTCCATGGGTTGAAGTCATCAAGCGCTCTGTGCATCGAAGGTGCCAGTGGGGCCTTGCCCTTGCTAAGGTGCCTTTGGGCAAGATGGGCTGAGAAGCTTGTGAATGACGGACCACCACCGAAGAAGGGCGCATAAGCACTGTATTATGAAGGCGTCTGAAGGGTGCCTGCCTTATAGCGGATGAATGCTCCAAAGATATAATTTTTAGTAGACTAGCATTTGTTATCTGTCGCTGAAAACTTGTTCATATCGCTAAGCAACACTTCTGAATTTAAAATATTACCTTCGTGTGGCCGTGTATTAAATTTGAGAGATGGCGAGTCGTCGGCTTGACCCCCATGCCACAGTCTTTGGGGTGTTCGGGATGAACTTGAGCGCTCTTGTTCCCATTCTTGGGTCCTTCGAGGAGGCGATCAGCATAGCGAACAAGGCAACGGACTATAATGCTTGAACACTCTCAGTTAGCCATAGAATTCTATAATTTTAAATTTCGGCAAAGCCCCTGGTATTTGTAAGACCGAGTTCGGGGCGCTATCCACGCCTAGGCCGGACAATGCCGACTCCTCGCTCTAAGCGGCATAAGTCTTTAGGGACTCGAAAACCTCTCGAACAGCGACCGACTCTTGCAATATCATGACGGTCAGTTTTAGCTTTCTCCACTGAGGTGCTTAACCCAGCTCAACCGTGGCACAATCGCAGTGGTTCTCCCAGCGCTACCTTAGCCGATATAACGGAACGTAAGGTACCAAAACATGGGAGACGGGCAAACCCAACTATTGACCCAAGACATGATTCGGAGCCGATTCATATAATGCTATAAGTTCGGGGTGCCGCACTTGTGAAAGTGTTCGGACTTACCACACCATGTTATGGGGTACTTAAGCCCCTGGTGTATTGCTTGTACCAAAGTGTACGGTTGCACAATGTCATAAATGAACATATATAGAAAAAAGGGGATTCAATAATAGGCAGAAGCTATATAATGTTTATTCAAAAGGACTGCAGTAAGAGTAGAACGATACAAATAGTGCGATAAGCAAGGGACGGGACTTCTTAACATGTCTCCCTCCAGGGGTAAGCTGCGGGATGGTGTGTAAAACAGATATATTGCTCGTAATAGAGACCACTGGACACTCGGCGTAGCTTTCGCTTCCTGGCTGTTGCATCATGTGTTGGCGATTCTAATGCGGACGGGGCTTCGTGAGCGGAGTCACGAAAGTAAAAGAAAGGAAAAAGAAATGACACAATCGGGAGCCCCTGGTGCGGTTGAGCCGCATTCTAGGCATGCCGTGGTCGTGCCCCTTCCCCGATGCCCATGGTATTTACAGAGCGTAATTATGTATGCGTAATACTGGTTTCGCAATTTCACGAGGGCTGGGGCTTGGGCCGCATTGCTATGCGTGCTCGGAACGTACCAGACGGTCTTATTGTAGGTTACTCCGGGCACGCTTGACGGTGTCCGGACGTTTAATAGCCGGACTCGAGAATTGCCTTAAGAGGCTGCTTTGTACTTTCGCCGCGAGGGCCGCCGTATGCTCCTCCGTCCGGAGAGAGCGTTCGGTGTTTCCATTGACCGTAATGACTCCTCGAGGACCTGGCATCTTGAGCTTGAGATATGCATAGTGCGGCACCGCATTGAACTTTGCAAATGCGGTTCGTCCGAGCAGTGCATGATAGCTGCTACGGAACGGAACTATGTCGAAGATTAACTCCTTGCTCCGGAAGTTATCCGGGGATCCAAGACCACTTCAAGTGTGGCGAGCACTGCATAGCTTGGCCTCTACACCTGGTATGGCGCCTTTGAAGGTCGTCTTCGTTGGTTTAATCCTTGATGGGTCTATGCCCATTTTGCGCCGATGTATCGATAAAGCAGGTTCAGGCTGCTGCCGCCGTCCATTAGGACTCTAGTGAGGTGAAATCCGTCAATGATTGGGTCTAGAACCAATGCGGCGAATCCACCATGGCGGATGCTAGTGGGGTGGTCCCTTCGATCAAAAGTGATCGAGCAGGAAGACCACGGGTTGAACTTTGGGGCAACTGGCTCCATCGCATATACGTCCCTTAGTGCACGCTTCCGCTCCCTTTTGGGTATGTGGGTTGCGTATATCATATTCACCGTCCACACTTGCGGGGAAGCCCATACATCCTCTATTGTTCGGGCGGCGGGGCTCCTCCTCGTCATCGCTATGCAGCCCTTGTCATTGTTTTCGGATTTATTTTGCACTGCGGCTTGAACACCCAACAATCCTGTTGGTGTGATTGGTAGCTTTTCGGGGTGCCATGTATCGCACGAGCGATCAGTATCCGGTCCAAATTGGGACGGGCTCGAGTATTCGTTTAAATGGCTTTTTCCGTGACGGGTTTAGAGCCTCGAATCCGGCATTGACTGCCGTATCCTCAGCATTATCGCCGTTAATGCGGCGCTTGTGCTTGTTACGACGCGACCTGCCACTGCTGTCCTTGGTATCCGAATTACCAGGGCTCTTGGTCATGTTGTTACTACGAGCTAGCCAGCTGTCCTCTACTGCGCAAAAGCGGGTCATAAGTGTTGTGAGGGCTGCCATGGATTTTGGCTTTTCCTGTCCTAGGTGCTGGGCAAGCCACTCGTCGCGGATGTTGTGTTTGAAGGCTGCCAGGGCCTTGGCATACGGACAATCGACGATTTGATTTTTCTTGGTTAGGAACCGTGTCTAGAATTGTCTGGCCGATTCCTCTGGCTGCTGAATTATGTGGCTTAGGTCATCGGCGTCTGGTGGTCGCACATATGTGCCACGGAAATTGTCGAGAATCGGCTTCCGGTCTTCCCAACAACCAATTGACTCTGCTTGGCAAGCTGTTAAGCCAATGCCGGGCTGGTCCTTTAAGCTTGAGTGGGAGGTATTTCATGGCGTGTAGATCATCACCACGGGCCATGTGGATGTGAAGGAGATAGTCCTCGATCCAAAACGCAGGATCTGTTGTGCCATCATATGATTCAATGTTTACGGGTTTGAAACCCCCAGGGATTTGATGATCCATCACTTCATCGTGAAGCATAGTGGGTGTCTTGGCGCCTCAGTATTGGGCTATATCACGGCGCAGCTCAAATGAGCTTTGTCTCTTGTGTTCGCCCGCGGCGAGTTGCCATATCCGCGTGGCGGTTATAAATCACGTGTTGTGGGGCACACACGATCCATAGATCGATCTTATGCGCCTTGCCTTGTCCTCCAATATATCTCGCAGGTGCGGCGCATTTCCCCATGCCTTTGTATTTTTGGCGGCGACGAAGTGCGGCTTGAATTGAGGGCCGAGAGGCCTCTCTGTCGTGGCCACGAGGTGGCCGATCAGCCATATCATGCACTGGTGATGTAGGTTTGGGTGCTTCCTCCTCTAATCGGGGTAGCAGCCTGCGTCTTGGGTAGCTCTTGGAGGGGCGATTGAGTTCATACTCTTGACGCAAGGACTTGATCCATCCGTCACCTAGCAAATCTTGGTCAGCTCTAAGCTGTTGCTGCTTTTCTTGAGGCTGCTTGCGGGGCCATGAGCCTGCGTTTGAAAGCGCTCTTGTTCGACGGATCCCGGGCACGGCAGATTTAAATGCGTCGTTGAGGCTTGCCTCATCTTCGGAGGGAGGCATGTAATTATCGTCCTCTACCTCTTTTTCTGCCGCTCTCCCATGAGGGCTGGCTTCTCCATCCTCCTGCGCTGAATCTTGTTGGAGGGGGTTTTCTTCGGCACTGTCCGGGGTGTTATTATCTCCCGTGCCGGAATCACCGTTTTTGCTGTGGCTGGATTTAGAGCGGCGCCGCTGACGCCGGCGCTTAGGCTGTTTCTTGGAGGGGTCATCCTCCGCTGTTCCATCGCCATTCCCATCTTTTGGGATGTCCACCATGTATATGTCATATGATGAGGTGGCCTTCCAGTGCCCTCTGGGCGTTGGTTCTTGGTCGTCTCCTGCATCGTCGTCCATACCGTCGATGTCTTCGGAGTCGAAGTCGAGCATGTCGGTTAAATCATCGACAGTCGCTCTGAAGTGGGTGGTGGGTGGGCTTTGATTTTCTTCATCGTCCACATCCCAACCTTCATGACCATAATCCGGCCAGGGCTCTCCTGATAAAGAGAGAGACTTTAGTGAATTCAGAATGTCGCCAAAGGGCGAGTGATAAAAGATGTCCGCGGCAGTGAATTCCATGATCGGCGCCCAATCGGATTCGATTGGCAGGGGCGCGGGAGGCTCGGAGTCCGGAGAGGAGTCCTGCGCCTTGGAGTCACGAGCTTCGCAAAGGACGCGGTAGGTGTACGGCTCATTCGCCGTAGAGATCGCAGCCCCGAGGCGGTGTCCAGCCACCCGTCCTCGATCGGCGCAGTCGGCTCTGAGCTAAAGGTCGGACCGGACACTGGTGCGGCCTCCAGGACACTGTTCGGCGGCAGAGCTAGATCATGCCCATTGTGATAGTGCGGCGCGCTTGGCTATGGCTCGAACCCATCGAAGATCAAGTCTCCGCGGATGTCAGCCGTCTAGTTCAAACTTCCAAATCTGACCTAATGGCGGGCGTAGCTTTCAATCTGCTCCGGATGGCTGCTTAATTGCCCGATGCAAAGCCGCCGAATACGAAGATCTGTCCGGGGAGAAAGGTCTCACCCTGGAGCGCATCGTTGTTGATGATCGGAGGAGCCATCGGGCCTAAAGACAATGACACAGAGGAACTCTCAATGAAAGCACCAATGTCGGTGTCAAAACCGCGGATCTCGGTAGGGGGTCCCGAACTGTGCGTCTAGGCGGATGGTAACAGGAGACAAGGGATCGATGTTTTACCTGTGTTCAGGCCCTCTCGATGGAGGTAAAACCCTACTCCTGCTTGATTAATATTGATGATATGGGTAGTACAAGAGTAGATCTACCACGAGATCAGAGAGGCTAAACCCTAGAAGCTAGCCTATGGTATGATTGTTGTTCGTCCTACGGACTAAAATCCTCCGGTTTATATAGGCACCGAATAGGGTTAGGGTTACACAGAGTCGGTTAGAATGGTAGGAGATCTACATATCTGTATCGCCAAGCTTGCCTTCGACGCGAAGGAAAGTCCCATCCGGAGATGGGACAAAGTCTTCAATCTTGTATCTTCATAGTCCAGGAGTCCGGTCAAAGGTCATAGTTCGGCTATCCGGAAACCCCCTAATCCAGGACTCCCTCAGCGTGCTTAATATTTTTAAAGAAATGCTCTCTTGCTTCACTTAGATTTATTTGAGAGTTAGTAAAATTTTGAAGAAATTCTCTCTTGCTTCACTTAATTATTTTGAGAGAAATGAAACTTGTTATGCTCATGATCTTCACCTATATTTGTTTGAGCTTATGAAAAGCAACACATAAAAATTAGTCCCAAAGTGATAGATACCCAAGAAGCATAAAGAAAAGGAAAATGTCATGAAGATCATTGGACAAAATAAACTTGATTCTTAGTAATAGTTTTGAGATATGATGATGTGATATGTGAGTTATGTTGATGAGTAATTGTGCTCTAGTAAGAATATTGGTGTTAAGGTTTGTGATTCCCTATGCATGCATGAAAGTCAATAATCATGCAATGAAAATTATATCCTACTTGTGGTGCATTATTCGGTGTTAATTATGCTGAATGCTTGCTTATCAGATTATTTGTTTCTTGGTTGGTCGCTTCCCAATCTTTTGCTAGCCTTCATTTTGCACTAAGTATGACCTCTACTTGTGCATCCAAAATTCTTTAAACTAGTTTTACCACATGAGTCCACTATACCTACCTATATGCGGTATTCTTTTGTCGTTCTAAGAAAATTTTCATGTGCCATCTCTAATTTTCAAAATAAACTTCTCTTTTGTGTGTTTGTTTCGCTCGCGGAACGGTAACGAGTGGCTAATATTTTCCATGTTGGATGTGTTATTCTCAAGATGAGAGTTTATTCGCTTGTGATTGCATGAGAGTAAGGCAAAGGTCTTAGGGATGCCCAGTCCCGAAATGCAAAAATGAATTAACTTTATGTTGTCAAATAATAAATTCCTTGGAAAGTGTTGGTATGGAGGGCACCCGTGGATACAGCTAGCCATGGAAAGTGAAAGAATGATGGAAAAAGGAATAAACTTTATTTTCTGTTTGGGAACCACCTATTGCTTATCTAGCATGGAAAGTGTTGGGAACTCTAAGTCGTTTTCGTTGGTGGGATGGATACACCTCCCAAAAAGTTTTTATCTCAAATTTTTCACTTTGAGCTCTGGCACCTCTACAAATCCCTACTTCCCTCTGCGAAGGGCCTTTCTTTTACTTTATGCAATTTTTATTTTGAAATTTGAGTCTCCATCTTCTCTCATAAAAAGCACCAACTAGGAGGCAATATGATCGTGATCAAGTATTGGGTGTAGTTAATATCCGAGTGTGTTTCATGAATGGATCAATGTTTGAGCATGATGGGCTAGGGATAACTTATTTTAGCGTTGATATTTTGAAAGACAAGGTTGCTTGCTGATATGCTTGAGTATCTAAATTATTATGTCGAAAATAGACTATTGCTTTGAATCACATAAAAATCCAATGTCCATGCTATAAAGAAAAAGAATATGATATGACTTGAGGAAAAACACTCAAGGACGAGTAGGAGTTAAGCTTGGGGATGCTGATACGTCTCCAAGGCATCTATAATTTTTGATTGTTCTGTGCTGTTTTATTATCAATCTTGGATGTTTTATAATAATTTTATAGTCATTTTATATCATTTTTTGGTACTAACCTATTAACATAGTGCCAAGTGCCAGTTGCTGTTTTTTCCATGTTTTTACATCGCAGGAAATCAATATCAAACGGAGTCCAAATGCCACGAAACTCCATGATGATTTTTATGGGCTAGAAGGAAGGCAACGGGCCCTGGTTGCACCTGGGGGGTGCCCTGAGGAGGGCACAACCCACAAGGGCACGCCAGGAGGCCCAGGCGCGCCCTGGTGGGTTGTGCCCACCTCGGGTGCCCCCCGGACCGCCTCTTTGCTCTATAAATACCACAATATTCCAGAAACCCTAAAAGCGTCGACGAAATATTCATCCAGCCGCCGCAGAGTCCAGAACCACCAGATCCAATCTAGACACCATCATAGAGGGGTTCACCACTTCCATTGGTGCCTCTCCGATGATGCGTGAGTAGTTCCTTGTGGACCTTTGGGTCCGTAGTTAGTAGCTAGATGGCTTTCTCTCTCTCTCTCTCGCTGAATTCTCAATACAATGGTCTCTTGGATATCCATATGATGTAACTCTTTTGTTGTGTGTTTGTTGGGATCTGATGAACTTCGAGTTTATGCTCATTCATACCTTTTGTATCCATGAAAGTTATTTGAGTTTCTTTGATCTCTTATATGCATGATCTCTTATAGCCTCGTATCTGTTCTCCGATATTTGGGTTTTGTTTGGCCAACTTGATCTATTTATCTTGCAATGGAAAGAGGTGCCCAGTAGTGGGTTCGATCTTACGGTGCTCGATCCTAGTGACAGAAAGGGAAACGACACGTACGTATCGTTGCTACTAAGGATAAAAAGACGAGATCTATATCTACCACCATATAGATAAACAGATCTTGTCTACATCATGTCATCGTTCTTATTGCATTACTCCATTTTTCCATGAACTTAATACAATAGATGCATGCTGGATAGCGGTCGATGTGTGGAGTAATAGTAGTAGATGAAGGCAGGAGTCGGTCTACTAATCTTGGACGTGATGCCTATGTAATGATCATTGCCTAGATATCGTCATAATTATTTGAAGTTCTATCAATTGCCCAACAGTAATTTGTTTACCCACCATTTGCTATTTTTCTCGAGAGAAGCCACTAGTGAAACCTACGGCCCCTGGGTCCTCATTCTCATATATTTGCCTTGCGATCTACTTTTCCTTTGCATTTTTATTCAGATCTATTAAACTAAAAAAGTACGAAAATACCTTGCTGTGTTTTATCTTTATTTATTTTATTTGGCGTTCGATCTATCAGTCTACTACAATTTATCTCACGTCTGCTTGCCTATCTTGAGGCGCCGTACCCTGGAAGGGATTGACAACCCCTTTAACTCATCGGGTTGCGAGGTGTTGTTGTTTGTGTGCAGGTGTTGTTTACGTTGTGTTGCTTGGTTCTCCTACTGGTTCGATACCTTGGTTTCATAACTGAGGGAAATACCTACCGTCGTTGTGCTACATCATCCCTCCCTCTCCGGGGAAATACCGACGTAGTTGCAGCTACCATCAGACCACACCACTGTGGTAGGGTGCTTGTCGTTGTTGGTCTCACCAACAATTTGCAACCTCAAAGTCACAAAGATATAGGTTGATGGTGGGGCCGGGTTGAATCTGATTTCTCCAAAGTTCATCAGCAAACTTCAGATAGCAGAGGAAGAGCTCAAGGTTACTGATACATTTCAAGGGATCAACCCCGGCAGGACTCGCCCTAAGGGGAAGATCATGCTACCGGTAACATTCAGAGGGGAGTTAAACTACCGGACTGAGAAGATCGTGTTTGATGTGGTCGACCTCCCCAGCCGTATAATGGAATCCTTGGTCGCCCAGCTTTGGCCACATTCATGGTAGCATCCCACTATGCCTACAATACCTTGAGGATGCTAGGGCCGATATGCATCGTTTCTATTCCATCAGACGAGAAGGACGCAATCATTTGCGTGGATAAGATGTACCGGGAAGCAGTCGCGGCATAGGCCGCTGAAGCCACTGTCCCCGCCAAGGAAAGTAAAGGAAAGAAGAAAGCTAACAAGGATGCTAGAAAGGAATCCGGGAAGCGTACCTCTTTGGAGTACGTTGCACCTGTTGATGACTTGTCGGAGAGTTCCAATAGCAAGAGATCCAAGGCTGCTGCACCTGCTGTGAAAAAGGTCCCGGCAGGGCTGGCTGGCGCTGATGGTACCTTCACCATGGTGCCACCCTTGATGACAAATAGGAAAGCATGCTCATTGCCTTCCTGCGGGCAAATATCGATGTGTTTGCCTAGCAACCATCTGATATCCCCAGTGTTCCCAGGGAGGTAATCGAGCACCACCTTGCTATCTACCCACATGCCCGACCCGTCAAGCAGAAGGTCCGGAATCAAGCCTTGGAGCGGCAGTTATTTATTGCCAAGGAGATCAAGAAACTTGAGGTAGCTGGTCTGGTCAGAGGAGTACTGCATCCAACGTGGTTAGCAAATCCTGTGGTGGTCCGCAAAGCTAATGGAATATGGAGGTTGTGCATAGATTTCACCGATCTGAACAAGCACTACCGAAGGACCCATTGCCCTTGTCGCAAGATCGATCGATTGTGGATTCCACCTCCGGGTGTGACCTGCTTTCTTTTCTGGATGCCTACACTGGATACCACCAGATCTTTATGTCCAAGGAAGACGAAGAGAAGACCGTGTTCATAACCCCAGTAGCATGTACTGATTTGCATGGATGCCCTTCGGGTTGAAGAGCGCCGGATCCACTTCTGCAAGGGGTAGTCCAGATTGGTTTTGAGTCTCAGGTGCATAGAACATTGAAGCTTACATGGATGATATTGTCGTCAAAACCAAGGACAGATCAACCCTCATTCAAGATTTAGAAGAGACGTTTGCTAATCTGCGCAAGATCAACTTGAAGTTGAACCTGGAAAAGTGTGTGTTTGGTGTTCCTTCCGGCAAGCTACTTGGCTTTTTTGTGTCCATCGGGGGATAGAGGCCAACCCCAACAAGATCAAGGCTTCAAGCAGATTCGAGCACCCAGGATAGTTAAGGATGTGAGTCGTTTGACTGGATGTGTTGCCGCACTTAGCAGATTCATTTCCAAGACTGCCGAGCGCGCCTTGCCGTTCTTAAAAATCTTGAAGAAGGCAGGACCCGTGGAGTGGACCCCGGAAGCAGACGCTGCACTGCAAGATCTGAAGGCCTATCTCTCCTCTGTGTCCACTTTGGTTGCTCCCAAACCACAAGAGCCATTGCTGCTATACTTAGCGGCAACAATCAAGTGGTTAGTGCGACACTGGTGGCACAACGGGAAGTGGATGAAACAGCAGCCACAGCCATTGTCCCCTCCGGAGAGGAAAGTTAACACACCCTGGCAAGGTCAAATGCAGTTCAAGACAGAGAAGAGCAAGGCAGTGGAGGCAGCCCAAGGCAGCAGCAAGGAAGAAGGTGGTGCAGCACCAGGTGTACTTCGTCAGCTCCTTGTTGCAGGGGGCTAGATCCAGGTACTCTGGCATGCAAAAGTTGATTTTTGGCCTCGTCATGGACTCGAGGAAACTGTGCCACTACTTCCAAGCCCACGAAATCACGGTTGTCACCCATTTTCCTTTGCAATAGATACTCCGAAACCCGAAGGCAACCGGCAGGATAGTGAAGTGGGCCTTGGAGTTATCCAGGTTTGGATTGAGAGCACATCAACCATTCAGAACAGAGCATTGGCAGAGTTTATTGCAGAGTGGACACCAACCCCTGACGAGGAAGTGTTGGAGACAGTTATTCCCGGCAAGGAAGCACCCCAGGAATGGATCATGTATTTCGATGATGCCTTTTCCCTACAAGGTGCAGGGGCCGGCGTGCTTCTCGTTGCTCCCATTGGGGAACACCTTAAGCATGTCGTCCAGATGCATTTTCCCTTGGAGAAGGCTACCAACAATACTACAGAGTACGAAGGGCTCCTTGTCGGGCTCAGGATTGCAATAGAATTGGGAATCAAGAAGCTGATCATCCATGGAGACTCGCAACTTGTGGTGAGACAAGTTAACAAGGATTACCAAAGTCCATTGATGGAGGCATACATTGAGGAAGTGAGAAAGTTGGAGGAGTGCTTTGACGGATTGCAAACAGAGCACGTACCCCGTGCGGAAAACAACATTGCTGATCATCTATCAAAGTGCACTGCGCAAAAGCTCCCGTGGAACCAGTAACTTTTGGTCCCCATCTAACTCAGCCCTCTGTATCCCCGACAGTAATGGTCAAGAAAAGGAGGAAACTGGACTCCGGCAAGCCTCTCCCGGTAAAACCTCTCGAGGCTTCCGGCAGAGAGCTTGCCGGGAACAACTCCCCTTTGATCGCTGAGTTGGATGCTCCCTTGGACCATGGGTCCCATGGTCGAGAGGCGCCAGACGAATGAGGAGGTGCCGCTAGTCCTCGTTGCCAAGCCTCAGGCTCCAACTTGGGTGCGACACATAGTCCATTTCCTCCAAACTGGAGAACTTCTCGAAGAGCAAGAAGAAGCTGATAGAGTAGCCCGAAGGGCCAGTATGTATCAGTTTGTTGACAACACGCTGTACAGAAGGAGGCCCAACAGTGTGAAATTGAAGTGCATTTGCCGGTAAGAAGGAAAGGAACTGTTGGCAGAGATACACAAGGGTATGATCGGCTCATACATCAGATCGAGGGCTCTGGTTGGAAAAGCCATCCGGCAAGGATTCTACTGCCCACAGCCCTCCAAGATGCAGTTGAGTTGGTCACCAAATGTGGAGCCTGCCAGTTCCATTCCAAGAATATCCATCTGCATGTGCAAGTTCTTCAGACAATACCTTTGTCATGGCCGTTTTTGGTCTGGGGGCTCGACATCTTGGGTCCCTTCCCGCGTGCTACCGGGGGCTTTGAATTCTTGTTTGTTGCAATCGACAAGTTTACAAAGTGGCCGGAAGTAGAGCCCATGAGGAAGGTGATTGCTCAGTCAGCTATCAAGTTCTTGAAAGGATTGGTGTGCCGCTTCGGAGTCCCTGCTCGGATCATCACTCACAACGGCACCCAATTCACGAGCCACGCCTTCATGTAGTACATTCATGCCCTTGGAAGCAAGGACTCATTCGCCTCTGTTGCTCATCAAAGGAGCAACAGGCAAGCTGAGAGGGCGAACGCCAAAGTGTTGCGAGGACTCAAGACAAGGACTTATGATAAGCTGCAGAAGTGTAGCAGGCGATGGATCGACGAGCTGCCGGTGGTTCTTTGGTACCTCAAAACGACACCAAATCGAGCTACCAGGCAGACTCCCTTCTCCCTAGTCTATGGGGCAGAAGCAGTTATCCCCACCGAACTCATTTACGGGCCACCTCGAGTGCTTCCCTACGATGAAGTAGCGCAGGAACACCACCGGTGTGACGATGCTGTGCTACTCGAGGAGAATCGTCTCTGGGCTGCTACGCGTGTCGCACGCTACTAGCAAGCCCTGCATCGCTATCACAGCCGCAGGGTTCATGCTCGGTGTTTTGAGGAAGGCGGGCTTGTCCGTAGGCGTGTTCAGTCCGCCAAGGGTACAAATAAGTTAACGCCAAAGTGGGAAGGCCCTTACCGGGTAGTACGAGTCACCAGACTCGGCGCAGTCCATATGGAAACTGGAGATGGCATTCAGTTGCAAAACTCATGGAATATTGAGCATCTCCGTAAGTTCTACCCGTAAGGCGCGGCTGTCGGGCCCTGCCCGGCAGCCACCCTTTTGTAGAGGCCTTGCTGATGTTGCATGTAACCCCTTGTACAAAGCCAGATGCAGACCCTGAGCAATAAAGAAATAAATGAAGCACTGGGGTCACCCGACAAGTTGCATGCATGCATAAGCATATCATGAGCATGGCATGTTCATATAGATAAGATCGCATGTGGCATCATTTTCATCTGCACCAAACTACAGGCTCCTACCGTGGACTCGGTCACAAAGAGGAGAAGAGAAGACAAAGCTACATTGCGATCGCTCGCAAGCCAAACAGATAAGTTCTCTCTCTTATCCATGTGTGCTCTGTAAGTAAAAACTTGTGCATAAGAAAACCTCATCACTTCTGAAACTTAGGTGCTCCCATCCCTTGACTCGAACGTTGATTCGGTTGGGATGGTTGTAGTAGCCTTTGGCGAGAAGGTTTAGTGGGGGGGCTGGTCCCTCTTTATGATTTGTGCCCTGCAGGCCTAGCTCCGCGGCAGCAAAGTGAGGGTACCAGGAGGATAGCCTGCCGGGAAAACTTGTTTACTTCAATTATAGAGGCATTTTGCCTCTGCAGGGACATATTACATGCACAAGTGCCCGACAAGGTTTATCTTTGTAACATCCCAAAATTCTAAATTTTGGAATGTTATATTAAATAAATAATTCTGATTGTTTGTTTGAGTGTTGAGTGATTGATTGTGAGAAATTGAGTGGAATTTGAAACTTTTTGAAAGTTAAATGAGAGGGAATAAAAGGACTTTCTCAAACTTTCATTTTTGCTTTTATGATCTTCGGGAATTCAAATTCTTTTCATCACAAAACCCTGGAGAGAAGATGACATGACTTCTTCCATTTATTTAAATGATAAGGGGTGTTGAAAATATTTAAATTTCATTTGGAAAATATTTCCAATTCTGAAACTTTATGCAACTCAATGATTTTCACGAGAGAAGATAAAATGACTTCTTCAAATTAAATGAAATATGAGTTGGGAGTTTTAAAAGAATTAAATTCAAAGTTCTTTTGAATTTATTTCCAATTGGAGTTATTTGAGTTTTATTCAAATTATTTTTCTCCAAAAACAAAATATATGGAAAATAGGGTAACATGATTCCCTACATCAGAAAATTGAGAGAAATTAATTTGAAGTCATTTTGGTATTTTAAAATGATTTTATTGGATTTTATTGGACCGGTAGCATTGTGTGAATTATTAAAATTTGTGTGTATTTCATTTCAAGCTAAAATAGCGTTCATGTTGTAGAAAATCTTTTTCTGAAAATTTTGATATATTATATGCCTATATAAATTTTTTTTATTTTTGTTTTGTTGTCTCTGTCTTAAAAAACGCTGCACCCGCCGGGCCAAGGGCCAAGGCCCAAGGCCAAGCAATGGCCCGGCGGCCACAAGGCCATCGCCCAAGACGCACTAAGGAGCCAGGAGCCTCCTTTTTCCAATCCTAGTAGGATTCTTTTCCTACTTCCGTTTATTCCGATTTGTTTCTAGATCTTTTCCCTTTTGTTTCCTAATCCTAGTCTATTTCTTGTCCCCTACCCCAAGCAAACCCTTCCCTCCCCACTATAAATACCCAAGCACCCCCCCTCCAACACATCAAACCAACACCTCTCCTCTCCTCTCCTCTCCTCTCCGCAGCAGCAGCAGTGCAGCACCACCGCCGCCGCCAAGTGCCGTCGCTGCGCCCTCGACCTCTCCTGAGGTTTTTATGATCTCCTCTCCACCGTCCCGTGATCTCCTTTCCTCTAGGAGCAACCGCAACATCGGATCCGATCTTCTTCCCCAACTCCGACGACTACTCCGGTGAGATCCACGAAATCCCGTAATTCATTTTTTTCAGAAAATAGCAATCTTAGAAAATTCATATCTTTTAGAGTTTTTAGTATTTTTGAGTGATTCCAATTGCTATGTGTCACAAATTTTATGAAGTTTCTGTTAGTTCAATTGTATTTCATATTTGAGCAGTTTAAATTTGTGTTTGTATGAATTTTCTCAAATCACTAGATTTGAGCTATTTTGAGTTAGGAATATTATTTTCAACCAATTCTTTTTGCTCCTGGTCTCTAGGACCTTTGTTTATCCAGTAGTATTTAGTATTTTATTTCTAGGTTAATTTAAATTAGGTTTTTAGCAAAACAGTACTGTTTTATTATTAGTTCTGTTTTAGCTTTTTCTTTATTGTTTTTATTAGTTTTAAATTATTTATTTTTGTCACTTTTGACAAAATTAGTTGTGTTTCTGTTAGAAAACAGGAGAAAATTTATTTTATTTTAAAAATTTATTTTCCTTAGTTTTGTATGAAACCTTCTATAGGTCATAGTTAGAGTTTTATAAAAGCTTTTTATTTGTTTCTTTTGCAAATAAAATTTTATGAAAAAAATACTTTCTGTTAACTTAGTTGTTTTACTTTTTATTTTCTGTTAATTTATTAGTTTAGTATTTTAATTGTTGTTAAGTTTTTACTTACGGCAAAACTATATTAGATGTTTGTAGCAAAGTCATAGATCTTCGTTAGTAGTTTTTATTTGTAGTTTTAATTGAAGTTTCTTTTGATTTTGTTTGAGTTTTATTATCGATTTTCCTTGCTGTTTTGATTGTTATTTCAAGTGCTAAAATTGTTTGCTAGGATGTTTGCTTATGTGAATGCTATGTTTAACTATATAGATTTTTCATCGGAGAGTTGCGTATAGTCCTATCAAGTTATTTTCGAGAGCGTTGTTATCTTCATCAAGTATTACCAGGCAAGTTCACTTTGACCATGCTTTCATAACTATGTTTTTATTGCATTTAGTGGCATCTTTGTAACAACTCTCCAGTAGTGACATTGAATCCTTGTAGTTGAGTAGTATGCATGAGGTAGGAACCCATCACCCTGTTACCAAGCCCGGGACGTTATTTATTTTAATGCTACGCTATAGTAGACGGGGTTGGTATGAGTGCTCGGGAGTGGTGTGAGAATGGAGGATCTCGTCAATGACGATAACTCCATGATGGAATCTGCAAGGACTGCATCTTCAAGGCCTCAAGACTTCAAGACTCGAGAAAAGAATTCAATACACACTCTTGGGTGAAGGGCGGTTGACGGGCACCTGGAGAAACCAGTGGTTGGCGGGATGCATGGAGAAGCGCCATGACATCTTGCGGAAAGCTTCACCCAGACTCAAAGAGACAGAAGAATACTTCATGCCGGAAGCTTACATGCAACAAACAAGTCACTATGGGCTCGGCTTGGTCAACCTTAGTTGTGACTCTGGCTGGGGCGGTGCTAGCAGATGTAGAACTACGGTAGGATTGGATGAGCACCGGACGGTGGTCGGGAACTCTTCGAAGACCATGTTTGGTCATCTTGTTCTCAAACACCACGAAGTGCGAGAACGTAAAGAGAGGGATCGAATCTTGCGGGTAAAGTGTACAAACCTCTGCAGAGGGTTAAAACCTAATCGATTAGCCGTGTCCCGATTACGGACAATTTGAGCATCTGGACTTGGATTTATCTCGGAACTCTCACCACCGGACTGATAACTTAATTGTGGGCAACTTATGATGATTTGGGCTATGAGACATCGGTTGGCGGAACCATGTCATGATAGAAAAATCCATAGTATAGACTTCATTTATTCCTTTGATGTAGGGAAAATAAATCAGCTTTTACATAAACGAAACTCAGACCACGAGCCACAAAGCCATATTGCATATAGTATAGTTTTATCATCTGTTTTCTCATGTTGTGATCTTGCGGTACATTCAATGTAATTGACCTACACGGCTGCAACGTATCATGTTGCAGATACTTTCTTCGACGAGTAAGAGTTACGATCAGGGTTACGGTCTACACTCAACCTGCCGATGGCGTTGATGGGACTCCACACCCGACTATTTGTTTCATTGTGACTTATGAGGTATATATCAGTTTTGCGTTAATTATACATGTGATTGCACTTTGATATATACATTGATGTCTGTGTGTGCAAGATATCTTGATCCGAGGATGGCACGTAAACACGAGGCTTGACCGTCGAGGTCGGGTCGCTCTGAATATGGTATCAGAGCACATGTTGACTGTAGGACGTGACCCTAGAAATCGGAAAGCCCCTAGGACAGGATGTCTCAAAAAAAACTTTATTTTCAAAAGGATCCTTTACTTCTCATCTTTTCTGATTTTATCAAGTAGTCCCTCTGACCTCAAATAGTTAGAATATACACCTTTCCCTTTTGACCACACGGAAGATCAACTGAAGTCACTCCAAGAATTAAAGATATCGGACAACTGATGGCCATCTCAGAGTAAATAGGATTTCACCATGCGTTGGAAGAATTGCAGCTGCAACAATTGAAGACTCTGAAGACTAGAAGAATTTGAAGTTCCTGAAGAATTATTTGACCTTTAGAAGACCAAACCCCTGTTACATACTTACGTTAGATGCGACGATTTGTGAGCTGTCATTTGTTTGATGTTTTCCGACAGCCACAAAGTAAAACTTGTTTCTTAAAAAACTATTGTTTGTATTGTGTGTATATCCCTCCCCACCTCTCTCATATCTCATCCCAAAACTTTTGGACCCCATAGATGATGAATGAAGTTGGTCTGCTATTCTCTGGACCGATGACTCAGCCGGAGGCAGAGCTATGGATTCAGAACATGGAGAATCACTTCGGGAGCAATTTGGTTTCAAGGAAGAATGAAGTATCTTACGCTCTTCAGTACTTTGAAGGAAGTGCTGCAACCTGGTGGAAAATGCATCAAGCCATAGAAGGAGTTAATGGAGCAAGAACTTGGGACGAATTCAAGAAGACTCTGACAAGATCTCGTCTTATCCGGAAGCACCATGATACACCAAGAAATAAACCTTGTGCCTGCAAGATTTGCGGAGAAATAGGACACACCCAGGAGGAACACAAGGATGGATGCGCTCATTGTGAGGAAAAAACCCAGCTGAGGAATGCCCAACTAGTCAGGTGACTTGTTTCTTGTGTGAAGGAACCACCCACTACCCGACTCAGTGTCACATTTACCCCATGGTGCAACAAACTATTCAGGAGCAGGAAGAAGGAATGAAAGAAGCCCTCCGAGAAGTTATGAAAGAACCTGTGATGAAGGAAGTTATTGAAGACCCTGATGGAGAAGGCCTAATCAGATTCTACTTAAACGCTTGTTATTCATGTGGAGAAGAAGGGCATTATTCCCAGTATTGCACCAAGGAAAGAGAAGAATATCTCGGAGACTTCCCGACAGCAGAAGTGAAGTTTGACCCTCGGGAAATAGAATCCCTGAACATTACGGAGAAATCCAGAAGAGGAAGCGAAGGCATCCCAGAACAACCCAATTTACGAGAGAAGGACCTGAGTAATATCACTTATTACAGTGCAAGGATTTAGGTCATTCTGTTGGTAAATTTCCGAGAAGAAGCCAAGAACCCAAAGAGTAGACACCATCTCCAAGAAGCCCAAAGACTTATCGAAAGTTATTTGTTTTCATTGCAAGGAAGCAGGACATTATGCTACTAAATGTCCCGACAAGATGAAAGCTGGAGTTGAGTAGTTGGAATTTTGATATTGGAAACAAGAGTAATAGAAAGCCATTTCATTTTCATGAGTTCGATGAGTTGAGTTATGTAATGGGTGCTCAGAGATTGTAATGAATGCATGAATCAATAAAGTTAAAGTGTGATGATTTCATATGTTAAATTTTATGGGTTGTTACTCCATGAACAAAGAGTTTTGACCATTTTCGAGGATATGAGAAAAATATGGTCTATGGAAGAATTTGTGCATTTAAGGGTGGTAGTACCCTGTGAAGAAGACTAGAATAATGGATAAGAAAATATATATTCCACGGACTGTAGTTCAAAGGAAAAAAAGGTTGGAGTTTTGCTTTTGATATGATGGTATGAAGAAACAGAGTACTACCAGATTTAAAGGAGGTGTAATATGGAACAAGAGAGTTACTCCAAGGATGAGTTAAAGCTGCACTAGTGTTGAAGTGGGCCATAACCCACAGGCCCAGGATTTTAAAAAGGAACAAATGTAACCTTGATGAAGGAAGAAATTTGGAAGAATCGGTGATTCAATCAGCATACGTTTCGTAGGAGGTTACGCAAAGACCCGAGAGTGGTGAAGTAACGATAGATGTTTTGTTCAGCTTGCAGAATCAATGGAATTATCCGAACTGAGTTCGTTGAGAAGAGAAATTCTGCAACGCTTGCGAGAATGCCCGAGTGTTAGAAATACGATATTCGCTAAACCTTATACAGGGTAATGATTTGGGTGCGGAATGGATTGATCACCATACCGAATTACTCTTATTATTCGCTTTGCTATATGGGATGGTAAAATCTGAGTGACTTACCTATAGTAGAGAGACGACGATCAAAACCTTGTTTAAACCTTAGAATGGTATAAGCATTTTCCCCTTGTACAAGGCCGTTGTTGCCAACCGTAGGATATACGGTGAGGATCAACCCAGACCCATTTCCTGCAGGAGAAACCATAAATTGTTGACCACCATGAGATATCGATAGTTGTTTAGCATTGGCGCCAGACCTATCAGTTATGAAGACCCAGTCTCGGAATAACCTTACCAAGATGAAAGGGCAAAAGAATTGAGGAAAAGGTTATGCCGCTACCGGAAGAGCCCGGAGATGAAATTTTCCGAGATCTGGGAAGACTGACACTGTCAAGAATGAGGATGGAGTATATAAGCATGGATGGGACCGTAACGATGTTTCTAAGGGTGGTAGCACCCCAGACCCCGGAGACGATCGATGGATTTTGAAGACCCCAAACCTAACCCATTTCTTTCTAGCCTCTCCGAATCTCGAGGACGAGATTCATTTTAAGGGTGGTAGATTTGTAACATCCCAAAATTCTAAATTTTGGAATGTTATATTAAATAAATAATTCTGATTGTTTGTTTGAGTGTTGAGTGATTGATTGTGTGAAATTGAGTGGAATTTGAAACTTTTGAAAGTTAAATGAGAGGAATAAAGGACTTTCTCAAACTTTCATTTTTGCTTTTATGATCTTCGAATTCAAATTCTTTTCATCACAAAACCACGGAGAGAAGATGACATGACTTCTTCCATTTATTTAAATGACAAGGGTGTTGAAAATATTTGAATTTCATTTGGAAAATATTTCCAATTCTGAAACTTTATGCAACTCAATGATTTTCACGAGAGAAGATAAAATGACTTCTTCAAATTAAATGAAATATGAGTTGGGAGTTTTAGAAGAATTAAATTCAAAGTTCTTTTGAATTTATTTCCAATTTGGAGTTATTTGAGTTTTATTCAAATTATTTTCTCCAAAAACAAAATATATGGAAAATAGGGTAACATGATTCCCTACATCAGAAAATTGGAGAGAAATTAATTTGAAGTCATTTTGGTATTTTAAAAATGATTTTTATTGGATTTTATTGGACCGGTAGCACTGTGTGAATTATTAAAATTTGTGTGTATTTCATTTCAAGCTAAAATAGTGTTCATGTTGTAGAAAATCTTTTTCTGAAAATTTTGATATATTATATGCCTATATAAAAAAAAATTATTTTTGTTTTGTTGTCTCTGTCTTAAAAAAAAACGCTGCACCCCGCCGGGCCAAGGGCCAAGGCCCAAGGTTGCCCACGGCCGCCGGCCACAAGGCCATCGCCAGACGCACCAAGGGAGCCAGGAGCCTCCTTTTTCCAATCCTAGTAGGATTCTTTTCCTACTTCCGCTTATTCCGATTTGTTTCTAGATCTTTTCCTTTTGTTTCCTAATCCTAGTCTATTTCTTGTCCCC
>JAHIAM010001586.1:0-86520 GCA_021605205.1 Aegilops longissima
TAGTGGTCAAAACCAAGGACAGGGTAACCTCATACCAGATTTGCAAGAAACATTTGCAAACCTGTGCGAGATCAATCTCAAATCGAACCCGAGAAGTGCGCCTTTGGCGCCCCGTCCGCAAGATTCTCGGTTCTTGGTGTCACACGGCGTGGGAAAGAGGCCAATCCGACAAAATCAAAGCTATAGAGCAGATTGAAGCACCCAAGCGAATCAAGGATGTGCGCCGGCTTGTTGGTTGCGTCGCCGCCATGGGCAGGTTCATTTCTAAGTTCGCTGAAGCGCTTCTTCCCTTTTTCAAGATCCTGAAAAAGGCGGGCCTGATGGAGTAGACGCCAGAAGCTGAAGCAGCATTGCAAGGTTTGAAGAAGTACCTCTCCTCCGCGCCAATACTAGTTGCACCTAGAACACAGGAGCCGTTGCTGCTATACCTGGCGGCAACGGACCAGGTGGTCAGCGCCACACTAGTGGCGCAGAGAGAGCTTGACGACGAGGTAATGGCAGCGGCAGAGCCCGAGACCACCAATGCAGAGACGACACAGCCAGTTGAAGTGCCGCCAAAGAAGAAAATGATGCAGCACCGGTCTACTTTGTTAGTTCCCTCCGCAGGGGCTAGATCAAGGTACTCCGCGCAGAAACTGCTTCGCCTTCTTATGGCCTCGAGGAAGCAGCTTCACTACTTCCAGCACACGAGATCACTGTCGTTACTCGCCTCCTCTCGCAACGGATATTGCACAATCCGGATGCAACGGGAAGAATTGTGGAATGGGCATCGAGCTGTCCAGCTTTGGCCTCAAGTTTGAAAGTACATCGACGATTCAGAGACGAGTCCTAGCGGAGTTCATTGCAGAATGGACTACAACGCCTGACGAAGAAGCCCAAGAGACTGCTGTCCCCGGCAAGGAGGCAAGTTGTGATTGGATCATGTACTTTGATGGAGCTTTCTCTTACAAGGCGCCGGGCTGGCGATCGCTTGTCACGCCGACGGAGAGCACCTCAAGCACGTGATCCGGATGCACTTCCTGTGGAGGTGTCAACAAACAATACGGCAGAGTACGAAGGGCTGTTTGCCGGTCTTAGAATCGCGGCGGACCTCGGAATCAAGAAACTCATCGTCAGGAGACTCGCAGCTTGTCGTCAAGCAAGTCAACAAGGATTACCAGAGCCCGCTGATGAAGGCCTACGCCAATGAAGTGAGAAAGCTGAAGAGCTGCCTCGACGGTATACAAAGGAACACGCCCCGAGCGGAGAATGATATCGCCGACACTCGTCAAAACGCTGTTCTCAAGCTACCTGTGGAACCAGGTAGCTTTGTGCTTCAGCTCACTCAGCCATCCGCTGATCCATCAACAGAGCAGAATAAGAGGAGGAAATCAGGCCCGCAAGTACTTTCCCGCCGAAGCCTCGGAGCCGCCGCAAGGATGTTGCCGGGATATCGAGCCCGCCACGGACGACTGCCCGCGGAGCGCCAAGCTCTTGCCGCCGAGACAGCCGCTTCCTATAGCGGAGGAAATGCCTTTAGTCTCGCTGCCGAGCCCTGTGCTCCAGCGCAGGCACAACATACCGTCCGATTCTCCAACAGGGAACTTCCCGAGGAGCGGGAAGAAGCGGAAAAAGTAGCCCATCGCTCTACCATGTACCAGTTCGTCGATGACGTCCTGTACAGAAAGAGGCCGAACGGTGTGTAATTGAAGTGTATCCTTCGAGAGGAAGGACTGGAGCTGTTGGCGGAGATACACGGAGGCATATGTGGATCCCACATTGGGTCAAGGGCCCTTGCCGCCAAGGCATTTCGGCAAGGCTTCTTCTGGCCCACCGCCTTCCAGGATGCGACGACACTAGTCACCAGGTGTGAAGCGTGTCAGTTCCATTCAAAGAAGCTTCATCAGCCAGCTCAAGCCCTTCAAACCATTCCTCTCTCCTGGCCCATCTCGGTCTGGGGGCTCGACATACTAGGCCCTTTCCCCCGCGCTGTCGGGGGCTTTGAGCACTTGTACATTGCAATCGACAAGTTCACAAAGTGGCTGGAGGTGGAGGCAGTGAGGAAGGTCACAACTCAGTCAGCCGTCAAGTTCTTCAAGGGACTAGTGTGCTGTTTTGGCATACCCAACAGGGTTATCACCGACAACGGCACACAGTTCACAAGCCGCACCTTCACGCAATATACCCAAGACCTCGGGAGCAAAGTTTGTTTCGCCTCCGTTGCTCACCCGCGAAGCAATGGTCAAGCTGAGAGGGCAAATGCTGAAGTACTACGAGGCTTACGGACCAAGACCTTTGACAGGCTGCACAAGAGTGGAAGGCGCTGGATTGATGAGTTGCCGGCGGTTCTTTGGTCGATCAGGACGACGCCAAACCGAGCCAACGGCCAGACACCTTTTTCCCTAGTATACGGGGCAGAAGCAATTCTCCCCACTGAACTCATATACGGGTCACCTCGAGTGCTCGCTTATGACGAGCTTGAGCAAGAGCAATCAAGGCAAGATGACGCAATGCTCCTTGAGGAAGATCGTCTTGGGGCGGTGAGAGCAGCACGCCACCGAGAAGCCTTGCGCCGCTACCATAGCCGCAAGGTTCATGCCCAAGCCTTGAGGAAGGCGACCTTGTCCTTCGGCGCGCTCAATCGCAAAGAATTCCAACAAGTTGACGCCAAAGTGGGAAGTCCCTTATCGGGTAATACGAATCACCGGCCCGGCGCAGTCCGCTCGAGATCAAGATGCTGCTCCGTGAGTAACTCTGGAACATTGAGCATCTTCGCAAGTTTTACCTGTGAGGCGCGGCTTGTCGGGCCCCGACAAGCCACCTTTTGTACAAGCATTGCCCGATGATGCATGTAACCCTTTGTACAAAGCCAAAGCGCAGACTCGAGCATAAATAAATAAAGCGCCGGGCGCCTAAGTTATAGCATGCATGCTAGGTCGAGTCTCGTCCTTGGTTAGGGTTGATAGTGCTTAGCAGCGACTAACCCCTAGCTTAGAGGTCGAGTGTGCGTCTCTTTGCCGTTCTTTTGTCTTCTTTAGTTCGCAGGACTCACAAATATCCTTGCCGGATCACTTGAGGACGAAAAAGAGAAGAGGGACAGACCGGCATCTAGACCCCAGCAAGCCAGTATTGCCGGGGGCTGCAAGTGCAAAGATTAACCCACGGCAAACCAGAGTTGTCGGGGGCTACAGCTTCAGATAAGTTCTTCATCCCATATCATGCATTCCCTTATGGATCGAGGTATGTGAAACCTCGTTTTTCCCAAAGCTACCGTGCTCCCTAAAACTCTAGGCCCTAGGGCTCGCCTCGGGCCAGGTTTGGTCATAGTCGCGGCAGAAAAGGATGAAACGAGGAGCCTGAACCCACCTCATCCCTGCCTCCGCCAAAAGTGTGAGAAAGGTCGAAATGGTGGGAAGACGGCAGGCCTGTTGTCGGGCAAGGAAATGTTTATCTTAGGGATATCAAGGATTTACTCCTTGTCATGGGTTCTACCCACAAACAAATGACCCGGCAAGCATCCCTTTTTCATTAAAAACATTCCACTCAGGTACAGCCCATGGGGAATGAAAACATGAATGATGGGATTACAAGTTTTAAATTCAGCCAAGGCCCAAAGGCTTACAAGCTAAAAGAGATAAGGTGCTCAGAACCCTTTCTTGTCCCTCTCCTCGGGAGGCAGGTCAAGGAGGCGAAAAGAAGCGAAAGGGGTGCCTGGCGAAGCTATGGTGGCAGGAGGCACCAAGAGAACATCTCGGTGGCCGTCCGAAGGCTGGATGGTGATGGCGGCGCTGGAAGCAGAGCTCGAAGACGAGGCTGCAGGACGTCAGCACGCGTCGAAGGCATCGGTGCCCGCGTACTCTGATTTGACGGCCTTGCCTCCTGCCCTCTTCCTCTTCCGCAGCCTCCCAATGCCAGCCGCCCAAGGAGATGACCCCCAGAAGTTCAGGGAGCCGGCGACACGGATGATGGGGTCACCGGTGCCGCACGGAGCGGCGCCCGACACCTAGTCGGACCCATCATCTTGCCGTCGCTACCTCGCTGTCGCTGCCGCTGTCCTCCTCGCCACTCCCGCCCGAGGAGGGTCTTCGCCATCGTAAGAGCTTCCACGCAGCACCTTTCCCGGTCCCAAGAGCCCAAGACCTTGACGGAGAGGAGGCCGCCTCCATCAGCTTGAAATGGAGAGTGAGCCCTCCGTCAAGCGGTGGATATGAGCGAACGCCTTTCATCCCCGACAAAGATACATCACGTGAGGGGCTGGGAAGTCGACGCGAACTCGCAGCATCGCTGATCCCACACCCCTCATGTGCAGCCGCAATGACTCGGCGGATCCAACTCCATCTCCCGCGCGAATGGAGTCGGAGACGGAAGGCGAGGCGGCCGGGCGCAGCCTCGACGAAGAACTCGCAAGGGTCATCCCAACATGGCCTCCATGGGGGAGGAACTATTGGCAGAGGCAAGACAAGGCCCGCCCGCTCCTCCTCTTCCCGAGCGCCTTGGCTCGCCCATGGCTCGCCTCCCCTTCCCTCGCTGGTCGGCTCTACCACCGCAGTGCAGGAGAAGGAAGGACGTTGTCGAAGCGGGCGACCCTCGCCGCCACCGCTGAAGGGCCAGGTTTTCTCTCCATGGCGGATGGAGGGGGGGCAGAAGTTGAAGGAAGGAGGAGATGGAAGAATGCGGGACGCCATCCCCCTCCCGCTCTTTATAAAGGAACGGGGTGGGGGCTCGGCCGCCCCACTCAGCCAATGAAGACGTGGAAGGCGCAGGGAACTGGGACCAACCCGCTGCCCTAGCCCGCAAGGCCCGGTTTCGCCTCCACCATTCGCCATCCCAAGCGCATGAGAACCACGCAGGCATGCGGGACCAAGGCGATGGTGAGGCGACCTCCCACCCCGTGATCGTGGGGAGTGGACGCCTTGAAGACCACGCCGCCCTGCTCAAGAATGGGTCGCGCCCACGCCCCTTACGCTTATGGGGAAGGCGCGAACCGCCTTTACTACGACGTGACGATGCGCCGCAGAGCTCAGCCCCATGCATGCCGCCCACGTCAAGCACGCCTCCCCACGCCGAGCCACGCGCGGGAGGCATGGGAAGTGCAGGGCGCCAAGAGACTTATCATGTAAAACCACCCCGCCTGCTCACAAGACCGCTTTTTGGGCCTAGCCCAACGATGCGATTGCGCTTACGCAGGCCCAGGCCCCGGGCTCCCTGTCGGTGTATAAAAAGAGGGGTACACTTTTGTACCCCTATAACTGTGCATGGGCAGTCCGAGCCATGGGCACCACCAAGACCGAGCAAGGCAAGGGACGGAGCCAAGGTAAGGCCGAACTCAAAGGAGCAGTAACGACGCCAAGACCAAGACCACAAAGAGCAAAGGGATGAAGCGGACTTCCGGCAAGATCCTTGCTGGAGGCGGTTTTGGCAAACCGGCAAGACCCTTGCCGTGGCAGCTCGCCCCACACCCACGGAGCGAGTCACCCTTGAGTCCACGCCCCATGGGGCAAGGATTCGAGACATCCCCATGGTGGCATGCGATCTTTGTGAAGACATTCAAGATCAGATACACACTATAGAAGATGACGCACCTTTGGCGAGATCCCAGCCAAGGAGGACCACAAGGCCCCGCAAGAGCCTTGCCGGGATGACAGCAGCGCCACGGCAAGACCCTTGCCGGGGCCCCGCAAGACCCTTGCCGGGCTACGGCGAGGCCCTTGCCAAGAACACCCGTAGGGCCACCATCGTGCCCACGCCAATCAAATCTCCACCACTGTCAGATGCAGCTGCTGACCCAACCAGTTGGGCAGTGCACTGCGTGGCGGCAAGCGGATCTTTGTGGAGACTCAAAGATCGCGCCACCTCACTGCCTGCCGCCTACAAGGCACCACGGGCATCACCGCCGTGGCTCGTGGTTTACAGAAAGGGAGCGGCGACGACGAGACAGGCTCTCCCCGCCCCGATAAAGCAAGGACACCTAAGTAAGACGCATTAAAGGCGCTTGTCATGTAATGCGAGGGATAAACTCGCATCATCAGACCCTTTCCACCTCCCGTGGTGCCATCGTGGCAACCCCTTTCCCTATAAAAGGAGGCTCAAGGTGACCAGGAGGGGATTTGGCTTTTTGGAGCTCCTCACGCCCCATTGCTAGTTCAAGAACACAGATAAACAAACCACCAAAGCAGGAGTAGGGTTTTACGATCCTCGTGGCCCTAACTCGGATAAGGAAACCGTGTGCTATCTGCTTGATCCGCTTTTCACGAACGCGCCGCCGATCGTAGTAGGGTTTCTTGTGATCCCATAGGTGTCATTCCCACCGACACCAGGGTGGGTTATCAAAACCTCATATATGCATATAACAAGTAAATAATATACTTGTGAAATTTGTTCATACTGCCGGCTTACCACGCCATATGTAGCAAGGGTAACAGCCCAAAGACTTAGAGCACAATGCGCAAAGTGCATAATCAAACATGATGGCGACTTATCATCCAAAGCCAGGCCGGGTTATCAAAACTTGGGATATACTCAAATATGAATCATAAAGATCAAGGCTACATGGCCTGAATCATTTTTAAACCATATGTCAATATGGTACAAAAGATGAACCCAAAAAATGTTCAAAGCAAATATAAATCATACAAAACAAGGCCTTCATAGGCTGCCAAGCCTCAATATCAAGTGCTATCCAAGGGCCGCACAACCACTGAGTTAATCCTTAATTCAAACATGTAAGCTGGGCCTCACATGACAAATCACCGTTTTAACTTTCACAAGTTCAGGGTCTTTATAAGATTGACTTTCAAGAGTACAGTGAGTCATTCCAGGATTACCTGGTCGAAGGGGCAGCCATACAAAGGCAGGATAACCCGGATTTTTTGGTGAATACACCTGGCATCCATGCCAATTAAAAGGGTAAACAAAGCTCTGTTCATTAAACAGGAAGCCCCCAAGTTAATTTTTAATTCAAGGCGTATAAGCCGGATCAGTAGGGTAGTCATAGCTATGCTCAATGAGCAGGAAGCCCTAGAATAATTTGCAATCAAGGCATACAAGCCGGATCAACAGGGTAGTCATAGCTATGCTCAATGAGCAGGAAGCCCCCAAGTGATCTTATGAACTGACAATAAAGACTCAGATACTCATAAATGAAATGACAGAGGCCCTGAGTTATTAGGGATGCCGGCTTTATTATACTTTATCATATATATACATGGATGAAAATATGTACAACACAAGAGCCAATGGCTCAGGTGTAATAAGGCCGAAGATGAGCAATGTTCCAAGGCCGGCGGGTCTCCTCCTTAGACTTGCGTGAGTTCTTGTGCTCTCGAATATCAATGAGGTAGTATGACCCGATGTTCAAATTTTTGCTGACCACAAAGGGCCCTTCCCAAGGTGGGGACAACTTGTGCATGTCTGTTTGATACTGGATGAGACGAAAAACCAAGTCACCTTCTTGAAAGGTCCGGGTTTTAACCCGGCGGCTATGATAACGACACAGATCTTGCTAGTAAATCGCTGAACGAGCCGCCGCAAGGTCATGCTCCTCATCCAAAAGATCAAGAGCATCCTGACATGCTTTTTCATTATCAGCTTCAATATAAGACGCCACACGGGGTGAGTCGTGACATATGTCACTAGGGAGAACCGCCTCTGCTCCGTAAACCATGAAGAAAGGCATATAACCCATGTATCTGTTGGGGGTAGTATTGATACTCCAAAGCATTGAGGGTAACTCCTCAACCCAACAACCCAGCGTCCTCTGCAAAGGGACCATAAGCCAGGGTTTTATGCCTCTCAAGATTTCTTGATTTGCTCTTTCAGCTTGACCATTGGACTGGGGGTGAGCAACTGATGAAACATCCAGACGAATATGCTCTCGTTGACAGAATTCTTTCATAGCACCCTTAGACATATTAGTGCCATTATCAGTTGTGGTGCTATGAGGGTAGCCAAAACGTAAAATCACCTTTTTGATGAATTGAACCGCTGTTGCCGCGTCACACTTGCTGACCGGCTCTGCCTCGACCCACTTTCTGAACTTGTTAACCGCTAGAAGGAGGTGAGTCTATTTGTCGCTGGATCTTTTAAAAGATCCAACCATATCCAGCCCCCGGACTGCAAACGGCCAAGTAATTGGAATCATTCTCAATTCTTGAGTCGACAAGTGAGCTCGTCTTGAAAATTTCTGACAACCGGCACACTTGCTAACCAAATCCTCTGCATCAGCATGAGCCGTCATCCAATAAAACCCATGACGAAAAGCCTTAGACACGAGAGACTTAGAGCTGGCATGATGGCCACAATCTCCTTCACGAATCTCTCGTAGAATCTCACGGCCCTCCTCAGGAGAAACACAACGCTGAAACTCTCCTCCGACACTACATCGGTGCTGTCGGATTGTGGGTTCCGGCAAAACCCTTAAGGTTCAAACTCTAGGGTGCGCACGAAGATCTCTAGCTCCCCCTAGCTCACTCACTCACCACAATCTCAAAGCTCAGCTCGTCAAGCTCGGACTTGGCTGTCGGGACCCCGATCCTAAGTCACACCGATCTAGCATGTAACACATCATATCACTTTGCGGCCTCACGCACGGTATTCCCACGGGTGTCGCCTTACCATGGCCCGGACCGCTTGCGTCTTTTGGCTCACGATATGATAGTGTCGCTAGCATCCATATGACAAAGAACCCGGCCGACATGGCTAGTTGTGAACCCAAAGCGCACTAACCTATGGGGACAGGCATACATGAATCACATCGAGCATGTCGGTCATCAACGATGTATTCGGGCTGTAGCACTGGCTAACAGACTCCGTATCCCGGCTGTAGCAGGCTAGGCAGGACTCGAATAACACCGCGTGACATTTTCGAAGGATGACATATAGGAACGGTGAAACACATGCCGCCAGTCAAGTGTCCAAGCAAGAGTGCTGGGCTAGCAGGACTCAGTGAACCGGGCAGAAGCGGACTACTATCGCCGTAGCACGAGACTACATTTCCCATATGAGAGGCTGCCAAGGATAAACAACTAGTTTGTCGGATCCCACACATACCAAGCATTTCAAACATACACACAATATGCTCAATATGTGTAGATACAACATGGCATCACAACATAACTCTACGACTCAAAATATTATTCATTAGGCTCAAGAGCGAGATATTACAAACATGGGTCTCATGACCCAACACTCGAGCATACAAGTCAAAGCACAAGCGAAGCTAATCATGTCTCGAGTACGATATCTATAAATGAAGAAGGCCGAGAAGCCCGACTATCTACCAGATCCCGCCGAGGCACAAGATCGTAGCTGAGGTAACAAGCTAAACGTCAAGTCCAAGCGAACTACTAGCTAGACCGACGTCTCTCGCAAAACATAAAATAAGCAAACGTGAGTACAATTGTACTCAGCAAGACTTACATCAGATCTAACTACATATGCATCATTATCAAAAGGGGTGGTGGAGTTTGATGCAGCAAGCCAGCTTTGACTCGTGGCTATCCTGAACTACGATCGCAAGTAACTCTTTTGAGGTGGCGCACGAGTCCACATATTCACCATATCAATACACCACTATGGACCCGCCCCGCCTCCCCACGAGAACGCCATCCATAGCACTCACGCTTATCTTGCGCATTTTAGAGTATCCACTTTCACTTGTCTATGAACTATGCAAGGGTCCAAGTTTCCATATCCGAGGAATCCGCTATTCAATAGATAATGATAACCCCGCAGGGTGTACTTCTTCACACACGCCTCGCCACTTACCATCACCAGACACGCCATGTACCTCGGCAACCTTCAAGCGGAAGTCGGGCGAGGAGTCGCCACGACCTGACTAACCACACAAGTCTCTCGTCCTGTGTTTATCGCCTATTCGGTTCCATCCGCAAGGAGATCCGCCGGGTGTCGCCACGGCCCCAAACGATGTGAGCAGGGTTCCCAAGCCCACCAACCGGTGCCACCTGGTACACCGTACATCAGGTTTAGTCTGTCCCAAGCCCACCTGCACGGGTGCCACTTGGTAGACTACTAACACTACCTACAAACACCAGAAACTAGTTGCAACTCCTGGACAGAGATCAAGTTGATTAATAAGTCGAGAGGGTCGAGTTACCGGAACCCAATGTGTGGTAGTAACTGTTCATGGATCACAAACACAGTAACTCAGTTCCCGAGGACGGTTTCAATGAGACAACCCACCATGTACTCCTACATGGCCTCTCACCGCTACCTTTACCAAATCGTGTTCACACACTTAGCTCACACACAAGAGGACATGTTCACCACTTTCCAATTCATTCCCGATGAATCAGACCGACTCAACTCTAAGCAAGAGCAGTGCATGACAAACAAGCATAAATGAGTAGGCACAACATGGGCTCAAACAACTCCTACTCATGCTAGTGGGTTTCATCTAATTCGTGGAATGACAGTCATGCAAAGGATCAAGGGGTTCAGCTACCGCAGCAAGTAACAGCTTGAATCGTTGTTGTCCTAATGCAATAAAATAGAGCAGGAGCGAGAGAGTGGGATTGTATCGGAATGAACAAGGGGTTTTGCTTGCCTGGCACTTCAAGATAATAGTTCTTCATCGGTGTCATCGAATAATCATCGCTTCAGACATCGCTCACGGAGGGAACAATTACCGCAATAAGAGAGAACACAATCAATGCAATGCACATTCACATGAATGACATGTCATATTAAGGTACTGAATTTACCTAATGCAATAATAATCTGTTAGTTGGGTGGAATTCAAACAAGGTTGAATTCCAACTCAAAATGCTATTTCCTAAATTACCCTAATCATGATTCATCCTATTCAGTGATGTTAACTTGTTCAAACATGCATGATCATGGCATAAACAGATTCTTCATATTTTTCTGATCATTTTCATATATAAATTATTTCCATCCGAGTTACGGTTGAATTTCTATGAATTTTTGAAGTTTTGAATATATTTCGAATTTCCTGATTTAAATTAAATCCAAAATGAAATATTATACAAGATCAAGCAGCATGACGCCAGCGGTCAATCGGCTGGTTGAGTCAACCTGACGTGTGGGGGGCCACACGCCTGACACGGGTTAAACAGAGGGGTTAGTTTAAATTTAATTAAAGATTAGGGGCACGAGGGCCCACCGGTCGCTGTCGAGGGGTAGATTAGCCGGTGATTAGCCTAAGCTAATCACCGACAACCGGACCCACGTGGCAGGCTCAGCGACGGGCTTGCCGCCGCGGCCCTCTGGGCACGGGCGGAGTCCGCGCCACGGGCCACGGGGAGGCGTCTGAGAGCACTGGGCGAGCCCGTGCTCTCGCGCACCGTGGAGCAGCGGGCCGAGCTGGGGGCCGGGCTCGTCGGAGCGGGCCTGGGCGGGCGCGCCGAGCTCGGGTGGAGAGGGAAGTGGCTACGGGCAAGGGGACGAGAACGGAGAGGGGAGGCGGTGGCGGAGCTCACATGCTGCGCATTTAACGGGCGGGCGAGGTCGGGGAGGAACCGGGGCAGTCGTGGCGGCGGAGGGGATCTCCGGCAACCGGAGACGAGGACGACGTCGGCGGCGGCGCTCCAGGGCTTCCCGCGCCACGTGACTCGACGGGGAAGTAGCGGACGGCGGCGCGGAGCTAGCGGACACGGAGAGAGGGCGTGGGGGAGACGGTGGCCACGGCGGCGAGCGGTGGCGCTCTCGGTGGCGTTCGGGAAAGAGAGGGAGAGAGAGCTCCAGGGGAGGGGAAGGCGAGAGAGAGTGGGGGAAGGACCCGGGGCGCGCGTGGCGTCGCGCGGGATCGTCCAGAGCGGCGAGGGGGAGGGCAGGCAGGCAGGGAGGGAGGTGGCGTGGCGCGGCGGAGCGCGCAAGCAGCCGGGCATCACCATCTCTCGCCGGGAGGAAGACGACGAGGAGGAGGAGGTGGGCTGGGCCGGGGCTGGCCAGCTGGGCCAGCCAGGCCGCATGGTGCTGGGCCAGCACAGGGGCTAGGCGCCAGGTAAGTCAGGTAAGTTTACCTATTTCGTTTCCTTTTCTATTTTCTGACATCTGTTTGATTTAAATAAAATACTAAATCAATTTATTTAATTATGCCAATTTTTGCAGGAGCTAACTATATTATTCCAGAGCTCCTCAACAAAAGGGCACAATTTTGGACAATATTTTATATATATAATAATATATATCCAAGGCAAATATTTAATGTATTAATTCCAAATGCCCAAAATAAATACTTTATGAGATCCTAAAATATTGGTTAGGTTGTTATCTCTCGCCCAATATTTTCAGAGGGCCACATGAGCATTTTCTTGGACCTTTTGGAGCGATTTTATTTAGGTCATTTCAAAATGATTCTCGAGGGTTTCACAAATCCCCATTTCAATTTTCATGGAAATTAACATGATGACATGAATGCCTTAATGCAACTAATGTCAAGCAATTCTAGGGATGTGACAACTCACCCCCACTAAACAAGAATCTCGCCCCGAGATTCAAGACGTGAGGTAAGAGGAAAAGGGAGGTCACAAACTATTACAATACCCATGATCCAATTGCCTTCCTCGAAGATGTTGGCTCACTCCATCTTCTTGATCTTGACGTCTTCGAGATCTTCACCCGACACGGCAACAGAAAGAAGGGGAAACCCTACATGATTCGATCTTAATGAAGATCAGGTAAACATGATCAACTCACGGGCTGAGACGGTGTCACATCTCGAGTTGAGACACAAGATGCATCGAGGGGGATGGAAGAACAACAACGAAGTTTGATTAGTGGCAACAATCCCACGCTTTAGGAAGATGGTGGATGGTATCAAGGTGGCGAAGAATTATTTACCACGATCCCGTAACGGGACACCTCGAGAAAGGTGGCGCAAGGAACTATTCCCTTAAGTGGCAAAAGAATTACTTTTGATCCATAGATCATTGGAACTCTGTATACCAGCCTAAGGCAATCACGAGCGATCATTTGGTGGAGTGCAAAGGAATGGTACACCCGGACTAGAATGGATGATGTGGACTACCTTGTTGAAGACAACGCAATGGATGATTTGCTTATCATCGAAGGTGGGGGGACCCATGATAAGTCCACTTTGAAGATAAACCTGGACAAGAATTGCTAAGAAGACAGTCTATAGCGAGATAGCACAAGGACGGTGCAAGCTGGGAACGAGATGCAACTGTTCGAATGTTTCAACCATCATATCTGCCTGAGATTCAGATCTGGTTGGTGTTAGGATATTTCAGACTCAGCATGTCTGAAAAGGAAAGGTTGCAACACAATTTGACGCGAAGACGTTGCGAGATTCTCGGGACATGAACTACGATAGCAAGCTCCAAAACATGAGCTGGTTCTGCTACAAACCTGTGAACACACTGTCCTAGACAAGCATGACCACATGGTAGTCTTATAATAAAACACTACCGAGTTCAGGTGGGGAACCATGATCGAGGATATTGAATTCCTTGCATAAGGCATGCTCTTAAGAAGGAACTTCCTTTCCTTGACAAATCAATCAGTGGCTTGGTGTGCTAGGAATACATACGGAATGAAGATGATCAGTCTATCAAACCATAGAATACTTCGCACATGCATGACGGACTTGGGATGATTCCACAGGAGGCAAAACAACCCTTTCCCAAGTTCATGGCGGCAACTTACATCAGATGCACATGAACTAGAGGGAGTCACTACTCTCATCCAAACATATGCTTCATGAACAAAACACGAAGAAATGCTTACACAAGTTTCCAATACTAGGTTGATGCTCAACATGACTCATGGGAAAGACAAAATGCTACTGATGGGCTCAACAGCAACTCATCGGAATTTCCATATCACTGGACTTCCACCATCATGTGAACACGTGATAGTATTGGTCAGACCAAAGATGTAATGGTGTATGCTCAAGGATCCAACCACGAGTAAGACAACATTACGAATATCGTTGGTTCTGATTTGACTTGACAATGGCCCATACTCAAGTCAAAGAATTGGTAGGACAATAGGTCCAACAACCGATCACAGGACCAATCGATGAAGATATCATCTTTCTTCAACACACACTACACAAGAATATCCCTTTGGATCGAACTAAGTTAGGCAAGCTTTTATCTTCCAACTCTCCAAGTTATTGTCTAGCTTAACCAACTAGCTCAGGAATATCCAACACAGATTCTTGGAGAAAGGGTGGTCCATAGGGAACCAACTTGATCACGAGCTCAACATAACAGTCAGGAAACAACCCGGCAACACTTCCAAGAAGATGTTTGGAAAGTCACGAACCACCGGTATGTTACTGAGCTCGAGAGTAATCTTGCTTTTAAGGGCAAGACGATATGATCAAATGAGTGAGGACTTGACACAATCCTAATTCATCAATCGAAGTGTGTACCAGAGATAAGGACTAGGTAGCATGATCAATCTTAGGATGATGGTCTAATGACCAACACGCTAAGAATGAGAATATGTCCACTAGCTGCCAAGCAATAAGTTGCTCGGAGTATTGATTTCACACATCACAATTCACTTGTCGGCAATCCGGTTGTAATAACACGGGACCGAGGAATGAATGATGATGGTGAGGAGTATCACTACGTCAAAAATTCATGAGAGTTAGTGCAATCCTCATGACACTCTTGACATAAAGATGGTAACACTCCAAGGTAGAATAGAACAAAAGCTGAATTGGCGTTTTGATCTGCGGAAGGCAACTACTTTGACCCAATCCTAGAAATGGATGGGGTGCTGGAGTTTGTTTCTCCTAGTCATTCCGGGATGGAATGGCTTGACGGACCACAAGGATAAAATGCATCGATGAACACAAATGCACACATACCCTTGGCTATCGATTGATAGATGAAGGTCAGAAGGCATCTAAGAGAACAACTCAAAGGAACATATAATTTTCTGAGTTGTGGATGCACAGATTAGTATGTCGAACGAAGCTCAACATTTCTTCCGGATAACCCATGCAGAAAGGTAGAATTGGCAGATTCACAATTATGAATGGAGAACTCCTCAAGAGCACTCTTATCGTGATGTTTCGGTTCAAAGGAACTTCTGCCATAAGCGGTTCGTAGTATTTGGAAGAAGGAAATACCACGGACCTCGAGGACTAATGCAAAGGTTACTAATATCCTAGAGGTACTAGCAAATACTAACAACATGAGGTAGGATGAATCTCGGGTTCAGCAACCCAGAAGTAGAATGCTTACTACTAAATGGCATCACGGGATGCTTTCAAAATGATGGCGTAATCATCACACTTGGGATACAAAAGCATAGCTAAATTGCTAGGTGACCTCCTAAGTATCTCGGGGTCATAATAATAGTTCCAACATATATGTCGAGGCAATGGAGTACCTCGATCGACCGTTAGTGTGCTTAATCCGCCCAAAAGGACATCGGGGAGCGAAGAAAGGATTTGCAAATGCATCGACTATTTAGAGACACAGGATGACTTGACAGCATAACGGCTGTAAATGCTCAAAATGATTTGAGACATCCTGCAGAAAACGGTGGCATGACCACTCAACAACATCATAACAAGATTCCGAGATCAACAGTTATCATTCAGGAGTAGTAGGAACGGAACTGGGGATTAAAACCAACAATCTTACAAGTCTATGGGTTAGTAACACGTCATCCTAATAGATAGATGAGAAGCCTAGTTCTTAAACCCCGTAGAAGAGAAGAGGATGACTCAGATCAGAAGGCCATGAGGTATAAGGAGTAAAAAGAGCCTTACGTTCCCTTCCACAATCAATTCCCTTACATAACTAAAGCATTTCTAGACACAACTTCGACCAGTTTGGCTTGGTAATCCTACAGGCAGTCAGGCTCTGATACCAACGCTGTCAGGACCCCGATCCTAAGTCACACCGATCTAGCATGTAACACATCATATCACTTTGCGGCCTCACGCACGGTATTCCCACGGGTGTCGCCTTACCATGGCCCGGACCGCTTTGCGTCTTTTGGCTCACGATATGATAGTGTCGCTAGCATCCATATGACAAAGAACCCGGCCGACATGGCTAGTTGTGAACCCAAAGCGGCACTAACCTATGGGGACAGGCATACATGAATCACATCGAGCATGTCGGTCATCAACGTATGTATTCGGCTGTAGCACTGGGCTAACAGGACTCCGGTATCCCGGCTGTAGCAGCTAGGCGGGACTCAATAACACCTGCGTGACATTTCCCAAGGGACAGATATAGGAACGAAGTGAAACACATGCCGCCAGTCAAGTGTCCAAGCAGTAGTGCTGGGCTAGCAGGACTCCGTGAACCGGGCTGAAGCGGACTACTATCGCCGAAGCACGAGACTACATTTCCCCATATGAGAGGCTGCCAAGGATAAACAACTAGTTTGTCGGATCCCACACATACCAAGCATTTCAAACATACACACAATATGCTCAATATATGTAGATACAACATGGCATCACAACATAACTCTCACGACTCAAAATATTATTCATTAGGCTCAAGAGCTAGATATTACAAACAGGGTCTCATGACCCAACACTCGTGAGCATACAAGTCAAAGCACAAGCGAAGCTAATCATGTCTGAGTACAGACATCTATAAATGAAGAAGGCTGAGAAGCCTGACTATCTACCAGATCCTGCCGAGGCACAAGATCGTAGCTGAGGTAACAAGCTAAACGTCGAAGTCCAAGCGGAACTACTAGCGAGACTGACGTCTCTCTGCAAAACATAAAATAAGCAAACGTGAGTACAATTGTACTCAGCAAGACTTACATCAGATCTAACTACATATGCATCATTATCAAACCTGATTAGCAGCCTCACTCCACACAAAGTGATATGTTTTCTTCATCATTTGGTACACATGAATAGCCATTTCTCCCAGGCGGCTTATAAACCGGCTCAAAGCCGCGATACGACCTGCCAGACACTGGACATCATTAATACACGCCGGTTTAGCCAAAGAAGTGATAGCCTTGATTTTCTCCGGGTTAGCTTCAATGCCTCTTTCAGAAACCAAAAAACCCAAGAGCTTGCCTGCTGGCACACCAAAGACACACTTGGCCAGGTTAAGCATCATCTTGTAGACCCGGGGATTGTCAAAGGTCTCTTTCAAATCATCTATCAAGGTCTCCTTCTTCCTGGATTTCACAATAATATCATCCACATAAGCATGAACATTTCGTCGAATTTGGTCATGAAGGCAATTCTGAACACACCGCTGATAAGTCGCCTGGGCACTCTTGAGCCCAAAAGGCATAGACACATAGCAGGCTCGAAAAGGCGTGATGAAAGTTGTCTTCTCCTGGTGGTTAACTACCATCTTGATCTGATGATAACCAGAATAAGCATCCAAAAAACTCAAATGCTCGCAACCCACCGTAGCATCAATGATCTGATCAATACGAGGGAGAGCAAAAGGGTTAGCCGGATAGGCTTTATTAAGATCTGTGCAATCCACGCACATGCGCCAGGTGCCATTTTTCTTAAGTACCACCACCAGGTTAGCCAACCATTCAGGATAAAAAACTTCAATGATAAACCCAGCCGCCAAGAGCTAGGCCACTTCTTCACCAATGTCCTTATGCCTCTCTTCATTAAAACGACGAAGGAATTGCTTGACCGGTTTAAACTTTGGATCAACATTGAGAGTGTGCTCAGCGAGTTCCCTCGGTACACCTGGCATGTCCGAAGGTTTCCATGCAAAGATGTCCCGGTTCTCATGGATGAACTCGATGAGCGCGCTTTCCTATTTCAGATCCATGTTAGCACTAATACTGAACTGCTTGGATGAGTCGCCAGGAACAAAGTCAACCAGCTTAGTGTCATCTGCCGACTTAAACTTTAGCAAAGGGTCATGCTCTCTGGTTGGTTTTTTCAAAGGTGTCATATCTGTCAGGTCAACATTATCTTTGTAGAACTTCAACTCTGTTGCACAAATAGACTCAGCATAAGCAGCATCACCCTCTTCACACTCCAAGGCTATCTTCTTGTCTCCATGCACCATGATGGTACCCTTGCGACCCGGCATTTTAAGCTGCAGATAAATGTAACAAGGTCGTGCCATAAACTTAGCATAAGCCCGTAGCCCAAACAGGGTGTGATAAGGGCTCTTGATCTTGACCACCTCAAAAGTCAAATTTTCAGCCCTATAATCGTGATCATCGCCAAAAGCCACCTCCAAAGTTATATTACCCACCGAATACGCCGACTTACCAGGCACCACCCCATGAAAGATGGTAGAAGATAGCTTAAGATCTTTGTCAGTCAATTCCATACGGCAAAAAGTATCATAGTAAAGGATATTGATGCTGCTGCCTCCATCCATAAGCACTTTCGTTAACTTGTATCCTCCAACATGAGGAGAAACCACCAAAGCCAATTGACCCGGATTGTCAACCCGGGGCAGGTGATCCTCGTGGATCAATACAATAGGATGTTCAGACCATCGAAAGTATCGAGGGGCTACCGGCTCAGCCGCGTTCACTGCCCGCTTATGACTCTTCTAGTCTCATTTTCACAAGCTCGTGGTAAACACATGATATTGACCACTATTCAGCTGCTTTGGATTATCCTCATAACCAGACTGCTACTGTTGATTCCCTTGACTAGGTTGTTGATTAAATCCACCTTGATTGCCTTGGCCCTGAAAACCGGAGCTTGAGCCGCCACCTCCAAAGCCAGGTCCATGAGAGTCGGATCCTGACCCGCCATGCGGGCCATAATTTGTTCTGGAAAAACAGGAATTTCTATACTCCCTCATAATCTTCGCTTGCATACTGTGCTTTGGGCAAGGTTGATTCATCATCACCAAAAGGTTGAACATTGGTCCACCAAACCGGGGCACTGATGATTTCCCCTTACGACGTTGATTATTATTCTGCTTACTGGTGTTAGCCACAAAGTCTGAACCGTCGTCGCCTTTGCGCTTACCATTGTTACCTTGACCCGCCATATTATGTTGGTGTCCCCTTGCATTGCCACTCATCTTCCCCTTGTTGGTCTTCTCCTCATCAGACTCAGGGTCCTTAGTACTATCAGAGTCGGCATATTTGACAAGAGCCGCCATGAGCTCTCCCATATCATTACAGTGGCGCTTAAGCCGCCCCAGCTTCTGCTTAAGAGGAAGGAATCGGCAATCCTTTTCCAACATCAGGACGGCTGAATTGGCGTTGATACTGTCCGATGAGTGATTAACGGCCGAGATCTGGCACACCCAATTGATTGTTGAATCTCCCTCACCCTGGACACAAGAGTCCAAATCAAGAATCGACATAGGCTGTTTGCACGTGTCTTCAAAATTTTGGATAAAACGCGTCTTCAACTCAGCCCATGATCTGATGGAGTTAGGGGGCAATCCTTTCAGCCAAGTGCGTGCCAGCCTATCAAACTTTATGGTGAAGTATTTAGCATGCGCAGCATCACTAACATCCGACATCTCCATGGCCATCTCATAGCTCTCAATCCAGGCCTCTGGGGGCTGATCCACAGTGTAATTAGGCACCTTGCAGGGGCCCTTAAAATCCTAAGGAAAGCGGTCGTTACGTAGAGCCGGCACTAAACATGACACACCTAGGGATCTAGAGGTCATTCCTACCTCCACAGACACCGATGGGTAAATCGGAGGTTATTGTTGAGCCGCCAACTGAGCCGCCAGATCAGTCTCCCGACGTGCCCTGCCCTGATCCACCAAAGCCTGAGCATCGTTACCAGCACGAGGCGGGGTCATGCCTATGAGGTTGATTATGGTGCCGCTCACTGCTTGAAACTGCTGGTGAATCAATATGCCTGCTATAGCTCTGGCTTGGACGAGGGTTTGAGTGAATCCGATCACGACTATATGAATAAGCCGCCTATTGAGCCAAACCGCTATCTGAAGAAGTTCTCTGTCCCTCCGTATCTCCATCGCAGTTGGTGACTCACCTTCAACAGGGAGAGCCAACAACCGTGTAGCCGCGACGATCATATTGTCCAGGGGGTTAGAATAATGACCTGGCGGTGTTGGTACTTGCTGATGCGGGGTTAAGTTCAAACAAGGTGGGTCTACAGCACGTGGCTGAACCGGTGCAGCTCGGTTTATAATGGGCGGATCACTGGTTCCTGCCCCAGGTGTGTTGAAGAGGTTCCTAGCCTCAAACTTTGTGGGTAAACGGGTCTGGTGCCTTCTCCTCATAATAGCGTTTGAAGCGTTCTGATCCAAGGTGAGCCGGAACGACTCTAGCTGGATCCACTGTGACTGCACGTCCAGGGCGGCTCGCTCTATCGCCATCCTAGCGTTCTCAGCAGCAAGTTCTTCCTTGGCCTGAGCTATCTCATCTCACAGTTTTGGAACATCCACTTTATGTTGTGCTTGAGTCTTCGGGGTTACCTCTACCCCCATTAAAGTCGCCAAAGCATCCAACAGCTCGGTCAGAACCTGAGCCGGTGGGCGCGCAGAGCCGCTCGCTGCAGCCGTCGTTGCAGCCGTTGAACTAGAAGTCATAGCCGCAGCAGTTGTTGAATCGAGCACCGGCTGTGTTCTGGCCATGAAGATCACAACCCGGTTCGGCTGCTCATAGGGGTCCGGAATAATGTTGCCATCTGAACAGCCCCAAGCATGTCGTCTTGCAATTGGTACATAAAATCGGTCTCATCGGTTGAGGACTCACCGTCAGAGTTGATGGTCGTCTCTCCACCAGACACAGATCCTTCCGCAAGATCCACTCCTTAAGTAAAACCCACAAATGCATGCTTCACGACGGGCTAGATCTTGGCGGGTCATGCACGCTGAGCCGTATCGATGATGTCGGTGCAAGTGTCTGGCTCAGGTCCCTATTCGCCGATCTTGCCGATGAAGACGTGGATTCTGCCAAAGGGGACCCGGTAACCATACTCAATTGAGCCGGCCTCGGGGCCCCAGCCAGCATCGTCCATATAGAGCTTGCCGCGATGACTCTTGGTCATCCGGCCAACGGTGTATCCTTTGATCCCTGCGAAGCTGCCCTTCAAGAACTCGAAACCACCGTGCGCTGGCCCCATGGTAGGCGCCAACTGTCGTGGACTTAACACGGCAGATGCCCTAGCAAAAGGACTTAGGTATGGAGCCATCGCAGCTAGTTTAGCTTGAGGGGGTTAAATGGGACAAAGGACATAGAGAGTTTAGCCAGGTTCGGCCCCTCTCAACGAGGTAAAAGCCTACTCCTGCTTTAGGTTGTATTGCTTGGGTTTCGATTACCAGGGAGCGAATACGCTTGACATAGTTCTCGGTGAGTTGTTTCTTGAGTTAACCCGCCATCGGGTCACCCCTTTATATACAGGTTGATGCCTGGCGGCTTACAGAGTCCCGACCGGCTCATACAAAACATGTCCGGCTCGGTATCTAACTAAGCTTGTCTTATAATACAAGTTAAACAGATGGCGGCTCACACCCGTGGGCCACAACTCGTCCCTGGGTCTTGGGCCTTCAATAAGCTTGCTCTATGAACCACCATCTTCACATCTTTATGGCCCTCTTCATCTTAAGCCGCCAGTGGCATGACCCGGCCCCTCCTGGGCGGGTCATACCCAGTAGTTATATCCCCAACACCCGGGAAGCTTGCTTATCATGCCCCCCCCACACACACAATATGCCTACTGGCCATCAACTATCTTTTTATTGAGATTAAAGACCTTTAGCCACAAGCCAAAGTGTTGCTGGACCCCTAGAAAGGCCTCACAGATGACGATGAGGGCCGAAATATGCAAGGAGTTTGGGACGAGATTGTGAAAATCCAACCCGTAGAAGAACATCAACCCCCCACACGAAGGAGTGGAGCGGGAAGCCTAGTTCCCAGATGAGTGGTGGATGAACACCAACCTTTCGCCTGGCTTTGGCATAAGGATGACCCGGCCCTCCTCCGGAGCTCGGTGGGTGACATTGATCGGGAGGTAGCCAGCGCGCTCCAGCTCCTCGATGTCGTCGTTGGTGACGTTGGAGGCCTCCCACTTGCCCTTCGACCCAGATCCAAGCATGGCCAGATTGAGGAAGTGGTTGGGAAGGTTTCTGGAGGAATAATGGATTGGGGCTCCAGAGCTCGGTAGATTGGGAAAGCGATGGCAATGGAGGAGGGGAAAATCATATGAAGAAACCGGTGACTATTTTCCTTTTATAAGATGTTGTAATACCAAGAGTCCCCTTTATTGCGCCGCAGACCTCGCCACTTCCCGATATAATCGTGCCATTATGCGTGCATGGGATATCCCAAATTATTGATCATACCACTTGAAAAATAGGGCACGATCTCCGTATTGATGAGACGTCCCAGTGGAGGAACTGCCTCAAACTGCAAATCGAGTTCTCCTAACGGGGCGATGTTTGTGGCCGGCTGTGACCTTTCGCCAAAAATTTTCAGACGAAGGCACTATTCACACTCGGGCGGTTGGCCTTCGAGGCTAAGTAATATCTACAGTTCAAAATCAGGACATAATCCGGATAACGCATGGCCGAATCTGGCTAGACAATCCTTGAAAGTTTGATAGGGGGAGACTACATGCCTGGCATGAACACTGGGGAAGGAAGGGACTAGTTTGCAAAGTCGATGATTGTCACACGTACCTCGGCTCTGACAACTAGTTAGGGGGCTACTAAGGGAGTCGTGAAGACTAAGGGGTCCTCAAGCTGCCGGCCTATCTCTTATGGGCCGGACAGGTGGGCTGCTCTGGGACTACTAGGAGACCAAGCTACAAGGCAACTCCATATCCAGACAGGAATCCTTCCAAGCCTTGGTGTGTCCTCCAAGTCAAGATGGAAGAATCGGCATGTTTATTCCCTGATGGCGATCGACCATGTGTAACCCTAGGTGCCCCTAGTGTCTATATAAGCCAGAGGGTTTAATCCGTAAAGGCTAAAAGAAGAACCATCATCCTACTCACCTAGGGTGTAGTTCATCTGATCTCGTGGTAGATCGACTCTGTAGCCATCGTATACACATCGATACAATCAAGAAGGGTGGGTTTCACCTCTTTGAGAGGTCCCGAACTTAGGTAAATATTGTCCATGTGTTCTCCTATTCCTCATCGATCTAAGATACATAGCTCAAGACCCCCTACCTGAGATCCGTCGGTTTTGACACCGACAGTGACATCTCTCCTCTCGCAACTCCCTTTCGTATAACGTGAGACATGGCTACTACCTCAAGCGGAGAAACTTTGCATACTCAGGTACCAAGGAACTAGCCCTGGACAAGCTAAGGAGCAAGGATGAACGAAGGGAGAAGAAGAACGCGAAGACGAAGAAGAAATGGAGCAAGACTATAGTTGCCTGAATCATCTGGACCCCCAGTCGGATGATCCAGACCAAGCCCGGACGATCCGGACCCCGGCCCGGACGATCTGGACTCCATGCACGAAGAGTACAACAGCCCCCGGATGCAGCTAGATCATCTGGACCCGCACGGACGTCCAGACGCCGGCCCGAACATCTGGACCCCCTGCAGCTGCTATGATACATCCGGACGATTCGGACGGTCACCCTGATCATCCGGACCTCCGAAGCCCGAATCATCCAGACCCTGCCTACGTGCATGACTTGGGCCGAGGCCGATGTACCTCTATCTCCCCCTAGACTATAGATACTCCAACTCCTCCCATGTTTTAGGGTTAGCATTGTGATAGCTCCAACATCCACTTATCCATACTCCCATGGAGACAAGGACCTCCATGTGAGAAGATCCCCCAAGTGGATTCAAGACCCCCTTGTGGGAAGATCCTCCAAGGATTCAAGACCTCTTTCCTTCAAGGATTGGGATGAACTAGTTCCCCTTTTGTACCCCCCCCCTTTGTTGACTTTGGATCTTGTATATCCCCTTTGTGTATATGGATTTAACACATTTGTGATTGGATCTAGTTGATTTGTGTGCTTTCCTATCTTGTGTTGTTCATGTTCTTCGGGAAATCTCCTCCATTTCATGAAAGATCGGCCATTAGGGTTCCACCCTACATCACTTTGGCAATAGAAATTTGGAGCTAAAATCGTACTGGATAGCCGAAACATTAAACCAAAATTGATGTGACATAAATGAGAGTGATAAAAACTTGCATCATCATTAACACTAGTACAAATTTGGTTTACTGACTTACTAATTTTTTTTGATTTGTTGACTTATTGCAAAATTTTGAAAGGGAAAAGCAGAACATGCGTCCGCACTTATAGCCTTTGCCTATAAATTATCCATATATTTACAAGATTACTTTATTGAACTCTAAAACTACCTTAAACCTACCTCGGCATAGAAGGGAGCCGCTAACTAGATTCTTGTTCATAGTAGGGACATGTTGCACTCACGATCTTCCCCGAAGTGATCTTCAGATCGACCATGACAATGCCATAGATAGAAGCATGTGACACATTCCCCATTAGGATGGAAGAATCCCGTGCGACCTGATAAGAAGTGAAGAAAGAGACGTCAGCACACACATGAACGTTAAGACCCGAATCAATCCACAAAGAAGATGATTGAAGTACTGAAAGAACAATAGGTAAATTATCATACCCATCATATTGCTAGCGGTCACCATATTGACAGTCTTGGAGCTCGTTTGCCCTTTGATGTCTGCACGATCTGGGCATTCCTTGGAAAAGTGTTCGGTCTTTCCACATGAGTAGCACTCTAGCTCGGCCTTCTTCAGCTTTTTCTTGGTCTTGAAGGTAGTAGTCTTGGCAGGCTTGTTGAAAATAGGCTTGTTCTTCCCTTTGTTCTTATTCTGTGGGTACCTCTACACCATATTGGCGGTGGCAGGCTTTATCGTCAACATCAAGAGATACAATCAGATTTTCAGGTGATATTTCATGTCTCTTATGTTTCAGAGTAGTGGAGAAATTCCTCCATGAAGGAGGCAAATTTGCAATCATGCACCCAACCATGAATTTATCGGGTAGAATACAATTAAGGAGTTCCAGTTCCTTCACAATGCATTGTATCTCATGAGCTTGTTCAACCATAGAAGAGTTATTCACCATCTTATAGTCATGGAAACTCTCCATGATGTACAGTTCACTTCTTGCAAGTGTTGCACCAAATTTAGCATTCAGTGCATCCCACAGTGTCTTTACATATTGTATGTGTATATACACATCACATAGATGATCGGTAAGAACATTCATAATACATCCCACAAACATAGTGTTGGCTTCTTGGAACTTTCTCTGATCTTCCTCAGAAGTTCCCTCTAGCATGCTAGCACTAACATGGAAAACTTTCAGAGCAGTAAGCGAGAGCATGGACTTCACCTTCCACCTCTTAAGGGGCACACTGGTAAACTTATCCGGCTTTGGTGCATCAGCGAATCCAGCCATAGTTAACTCAGAAAATTGCCTACAATTAGGTTTTTGGATTGTTGGAATATTAGGCAAATTCATGATTAATCCCAGTAAGTAATTCATGACTAAAATAGAAAATAGCATGCAACAATCGAGCATACTGGATGAATAGGAAAACATGCACAATAGCATCGCACATATAAGAGATCACGATGGACGTAGTATTTGTTAGTTGTTGCGGGAGCGACGTTGCTGATGATAATGTTGGTGGCGATCTGCTGCTAAAGATGATGGAGACAACGATGAGTATCATCTCCCGACTTGGACAGAATATGACTCGTTATAACGAACTTGAGTAATCATGCAAAGCGCTTGGCAAAAACCTAATTCATCCTCTCCTGGTGCATGATTGCAAGGATGAACGGTTCAGTAGACCTGGTCTCCCGCACGCCGATGCACACGGGTGTTCGGGATAGAGTAGACTATGATCGCGGCGCAAGTTGTGTTATGCGACAAAACCCTAGGTGTTTTTCATGTGTCTTTGGCTACGACTAGTAGCAGTATATATAATAGGACAAGAGGCGGTATCGCGTCACGATCATGATCTCAAATCGACTTGGATTCTAAGTGATATACTTACCGGACAAGAAATAATAACTTGTTTGCCAAGACATAAAAAATCAAACGACAAAAGGAAGTTGCGCCCCTGCAAGGCATCTATCCGGATTTCGGCAGACCATTCACGCCATATCACGTGCGTGCGCGTGTCGCCCTGGCCAAGCAAGGCGAGCGAGCGTGCGTGTGAGATCTCTATTTCTCTCACACCTCACTAAGTGTGGTGTAGAGAACACACTATATAAAGAGGTCTCACACTTCCTCAACTTCCAGGGTGGCCCACTGAGGGAGACCTGGACTAGGGGGTCCTCGGGACGCAGCCTCATCTCCATGGGCCGGACAGGTGGGCCATGCTACGACTGATGGAAGGATGGACTACGAGGCAGCTTCATAACCGGGCAGGAGATCTCTGAAGTGTCGGTGTGTTCTGCTAGTCAAAATAGAAGATTCGGCTAGGGATGGCAATGGGGACAATCCCCTATGGGGATACCTAAAACATCCACATCCCCATCTATTCCCTATCATCCCATCCCCATCCCTGTTTACATGACTGGGGATGAAATTTCCCCATACCCATGCCCCACTAGGGAATGGGGCGCCATTAGGGTCGCCATCCCCGTAAACAAATACTCATATACATAATATGACACCCTATAATCAACATACATACATGGAGTTGTCCTTGTCCTGCTGATGCCTATCTAGGTCTGATTGACTTCTTGGTATGGTGGCAGCTGAGGTGAGGATGTGAGATAGGTTTAAGGTTTTTTTCAGAGCTTTTTTTTGTTTTTGCAAGTTTGTTTGTGAATCTTTTAAGGTTGACCGTAGTATCACAGTTACTAACCGGGTCCCTAATGGGTATTGAGTCTGGGGAATAGGATATCGTCCCCATCCCCGTTGTACCCTATGGGGAATAAAATAGTTTGGTAAATATCCCCATGGGGATGTTTTTCGCCCATCCCCACCCCCTAATAGATGAAATCCCCGTTGCCATCCCTAGATTCGGCATGTTTGTTGCCTTGTTGTAACCAACATTGTGTAACCCTATATAAACTAGAGGGTTTAGTTCGTAGAGACTAGAACACCAACCATCATCCTACTAGTCTAGGGTTTAGTTCATCTGATCTCGTCTTAGATCGACTCTGTAACCATCCTTTACACATCAATATAATCAAGCAGGGCGTAGGGTTTTACCTCTTAGAGAGGGCCTGAACCTGGGTAAACACCGTGTCCTTCGTCCCTTGGTCCTATTGATCCAAGATCCACACCTTGGGACCGCATACCCGAGATCCACCGGTTTTGACCCCAACATTGGTGCTTCCATTGAGAGTTCCATTGTTCGATCGCCGAAAGGATGAATGGCTAGCTTGTTCATCAATGACACCGTCCACGCCAGGGACATCTTCGTCCCCGGCCAAGTTTTTGTGTTTGGCAGTGTCGTGCTGCGCGCCGATCCAACCGACCGCCTCGGTGTAACGCCCCGGATCTGATGCGCCAGGTGTCTGCCAGTTATTCGCCGTCGTTGCCATGTCATGTGCTTGCGTGTTGCACTTTGCCATGTCATCATCTGCATTTCATATCATGTCATCATGTGTATTTCATTTTACATACGTGTTCGTCTCATGCAGCCGAGCATTTTCCCCGTTGTCCGTTTTGCAATCCGGCACTCCTATGTCTCCCGGCGCCCCCTTTTGCCTCTTTTCATGTGCGGGTGTTAAACGGTCTCGGAATGGACCGAGGTTTGCCAAGCGGCCTTGGTATAGCACCGGTAGACCGCCTGCCAAGTTTCGGATCATTTGGAGGTCGTTTGATACTCCAACGGTTAACCGGGTAACCGTAAAAGCCTCCTTCTCTTTGCAGCCCAACACCCCTTTCAAAGTGGCCCAAAACCCACCAAACTCCCCTCCATGCTCTCGGTCGTTCGATCACGATCGTGTGGCCGAAAACCGCACCTCATTTGGAGTCTCCTAGCTCCCTATGCCTATATAAACACCTCCCCCGTCCAAATCCGGGTCCCGAAATCCTAAAAATCCCCCCGCACGCCACCGGACGTGTCCACCCCGCCGCCGGACGCGTCCGCCGTCGCCTCCACGTCGTCCGGACCAATCCGAGCCGCCATCTCAGCCAGCGCCGCCGCCAGCCAATGGCGCGCCGCCACACCCTCACCGCCGCCTCTCTCTACGCGCCCGCGCCCGCGGGCCGGCGGCTCCCCATGCCCTCATCGCTTCGCCGCCGCCGCCGTCGCGGCGCGCCGCCCGCGCCACCGCTCGCCCGCCTCCGGCCGGCGAGCTCGTTGGCGCCCGCCTCGCCGGACCACCGCGGCGCCTCGCAGACTCGAGCCGGCCGCCCGAGCCGCCCGCCGACGGGCGCCGGCAACCTCCGCCCGACGGCGCTTTACTCCCACGCGGCGCCTCCTCCCGCCCGGCTTCCGTGTTTCGCCGCCGCCGGCGTTCGCCCGCCTCCGGCCGGCCCCTCGCCGGAGATCTCGCGGCGCGCTGCCTCGCCGGATCGGGTCGGGTGGATGAGATCCACCCGTCCCCGATCCAAACGGCGTCCCCGGATCCCTCCGTCCCGCTCGTCCTCGTCCCGTTGACTTTTTCCGGAGGTTGTTTTTCACTAAGTCCCCAGATTCCAGTAATTTTCGTGCCATATTCATCATGCCATAACTCTCTGCATATAGCTCCGTTTTGTGCGTGTAATATGTTAAATTGTTCGTCTCGACGAGTACATCAGTTCATGTCATTGAATCATTTACTTTTGAGCTAATCTTGATGCCCGAAATGCTGTTAGAAGAGTGCTATGTGATGTTAGTTTCAGATTCTTATCACAACATGCACTTTTGTCATTTTTGCCATGATTGATGTGTGCACCCTATGAACTTGAGTCCTACATGTGTTTTGTTCTATGCCATTCCATCTTTACAGGGGTGTATGCCATGTATTTTTGTGATCTCTGTGGTGACTAGCACAAGCATGCAAACTAGGCTTCATGATGTTGCTGATTTCAGCCCCTGTTCTGCTGATATTTTTATGCCATGTAAACTTGATGCTACCGAGATATCCATGCTTATTTTGAGATACTCTAGTAAGGATGTTTTGAAAATATGGTTATTCTCTATCCATCCATGCCCTTCTTTGCAATTATGGAGTGCCATAGCTTGAGTAATTCGAGCTCTACTTTTGCTACAAAATGTTTCCTGGCAGGTTGTTTACATGTTATTCAATTTTGCCAAGGTTGTTGTAGTTGATTCGTGTATGCTATGATGTTGTTCTTGCCATGTATAGCTTCTATGCCATGTCTTCTTACTGTGAGTTGCCTTTCCATGTCATGTATTTCTCTGTGGTGAGTGGTTCAAGCTCACCAACATGCCTACTTGCTGTTGTTTCTGCCATGTATGAATCTGTAATATAACTTGCCATGTTTACATGGGTGCCATCATATTTTCTGATCCTTTTTGGCTTATGGTCAGTAAGGGACTTTTGTTATATGCTTTGAGTAGATTCATGCCATGCCTTTGTTTGCCATGTTAAGTTCCTGTAGCATGCAGATTGATAGCTCTAAACATTGCAACCTGATGTTATTTCCTGATAAGTCTGAAACTGTTATTATTTGCAATCTTGCCATGTCATTTTGAGCATGTTCTAGTTGTTTATGGAGATAGCTCAGTGTTCATGTTTTGTCATGCTTTACCTGTACATCATGCCCATGCCTTTTGTTATTATGTTGGGATGCTGTAGCTTGTTGTTTTGATGCTTGCAATATGCCTAGTTGCAGTTTTGGACAGATTGTTGTCATGACTTGTATTGTGTGTATGTGTTGAACCGTTGCTCCGTTTTGAGTGTGCTCTATATGAAACTTGCTTGATTTTGTATGTAGTTTCATATTATCATGTTTCATCCTTGTTTTGAGGTGTTTGCTTGATGTTTGTATGCATTTTGCATCAATGCCATGTTTAACTTGTTTTGCTCATATCTTCTAGGCCGTAGCTCCGAATCTAATGAACTTTATATGTAACTTGACTAGATTTTCGTGTAGATCATCGTGGTGCATCTTAACTTGCTGTTTAACAACTTGAACATAAGGTTTATTCAGATCTGGACCAATTTCGAAATATGCATATGAGGACTTACCGGAATTGTTATATGTTGTTTCCGGCCTCATTTAAACTTGCTTTGATGTGTTGGTCTTGTATGCATCATCTTTGGCCATGAGTAGCTTCATGTAGCCTTGGCATGCATCATGCTTGTTGTGCATCATGTCTTGTTCATGTGTGGTGTGTTTACTATGTTGTGTGCTTCTTCTTGTTAGTTCCTGCTTCGCTGCGATCGTGAGGATTCGCTCGTCACGCTTGCTTCGCTTCATCCGCTCGCCTTCTTCATGGACTCGTTCTTCTTCCTTGCGGGATTTCAGGCAAGATGACCGCTACCTGGATCTCACTACTATCATTGCTATGCTAGTTGTTTCATTCTATCGCTATGCTGCGCTACCTATCACTTGCTCCTCAAGCCTCCCAAATTGCCATGTCGCCTCTAACCTTTTGCACCCTTCCTAGCAAACCATTGATTGGCTATGTTATCGCTTTGCTCAGCCCCTCTTATAGCGTTGTTAGTTGCGGTGAAGATGAAGTTTGTTCCTTGTTGAACATGGAGATGTTGTTCCTTGTTGGAACATGTTTACTTGTTGGGATATCACAATATATCTTATATTATTAATGCATCTATATATTTGGTAAAGGGTGGAAGGCTCGGCCTTATGCCTGGTGTTTTTGTTCCACTCTTGCCGCCCTAGTTTCCGTCATATCGGTATTATGTTCCCGGATTTTGCGCCCCTAACGCGGTCGGGTGATTTATGGGACCCCTTGACAGTTCGCTTTGAATAAGACTCCTCCAAAGAAGGCCCAACCTTGGTTTTACCATTTGCCTCACCACCACCTACTTTTCCCTTGGGAGTAATTAACCCAAGGGTCATCTTTATTTAGCCCCCGGGCCAATGCTTGTCTAAGTGTTGGTCCGAACCGAACTACTCATGGGGCCACCTTGAGGCAACCCGAGGTTTGGTTTTACTCGTAGCTAGTCTCATCCGGTGTTGCCCTCGAGAACGAGATATGTGCAGCTCCTATCGGGATTGTCGGCTCATCGGCGGCTTTGCTGGTCTTGTTTTATTGCTGTCGAAATGTCTTGTAGCCGGATTCCGAGACTGATCGGTCTTCCCGGGAGAAGGAATATCCTTCATTGATCGCGAGAGCTTATCATGGGCTAAGTTGGGACACCCCTGTAGGGTATAAACTTTCGAGAGCCATGCCCGCAGTTATGTGGCAGATGCGAATTTGTTAATATCCGGTTGTAGTAAACTTGAAGCAAACTCTTCTAAAATACACCAACCGTGTGCGTAACCGTGATGGTCTCTTTTCGGGGTTGATCGAGAGGAGAACACGGTTTCTGTGTTATGTTTGACGTAAGTAGGAGTTCAGGATCACTTCTTGATCATTACTAGTTGACGACCGTTCCTTTGCTTCTCTTCTCGCTCTCATTTGCGTATGTTAGCCACCATATATGCTTAGCCGCTGCTGCAACCTCACCACTTTACCCCTTCCTTTCCCTTTAAGCTTTGCTAGTCTTGATACCCATGGTAATGGGATTGCTGAGTCCTCGTGGCTCACAGATTACTACACCACCAGTTGCAGGTACAGGTTTGGGATGACCATGACGTGAGAGCGATGTTTTCTTGTATTGGAGTTCTTCTTCTGCTTCTTCTTCGATCAGGGGATAGGTTCCAGGTCGGCAGCCTGGGCTAGCAGGGTGGATGTCGTTTGAGCTTCTGTTTATGTTTCATCCGTAGTCGGATGTTCATCTTGTATATGATGTTGATGTATTCTTGTGGCATTTGTGCCTTATGTATGTATCCCCATCTATTATGTAATGTTGATGTAATGATATCCACCTTGCAAAAGCGTTTCAATATGCGGGTCTATCCTTGGTGGGACCGTTGAGTTCCTTTTGGATAGGGTCACATATTGGGCGTGATACTCGGCCAGGTTGGTAACTTCGCCCCCGGCCAGGAGATCAAGTTCGGGAACCTAGAGTTCACCGTCGACTCCCAGGGGGATCTTTATCTATCAAATCCTTCAGCTCCCCTTGAAAAACCCACTAACGCTTTAACGTCGGGAGTGTAAACCAGACGGGGACTAATTACACGGGGTCCGACCTTAAAGCCCAACCCTGTCAGTTCGACCAAACTAGTTCTGGCCGAACACCACCTGCGCACAGCCTTAAACACCCCAGAGTGGCTGCACTATAGGCCAGTCCCGTATATTCGGAGGGCACGGACCCATCAGACGTTTCATCATTGAATGATCTACTAGACTGGATTCAAGCCATGGGATTCTCCGATGGCCGATTCTTGGTCTGCGATCAGATCAGGCTCAAGCCCAATAACAGGGAAATTTATATCCCACCCATTACACACCTCGTCGCCCCCATCGAGGAATTGGCCGAGGGCTCGCGGTCGCCAAAGCTAAAAACAAGTTGCGTCTGGGTTGGCGATTGTCTCACCCAGGCTTCAGGCCCGGAGTCAGATGTTCGCCTCGAAGAAAACCCGGAACCCAGCCTCGACTTGAAACATGACCTTGAATCTGCACTAGGGTATGCAGATAGTACAAATTCCGAACTAATCGCACTGGATATTCCAGGGGTGCTTGACACCACCGCCAAAATTCCTGATACGCCACTCACTGGAACGCGAATTTTTTTCCCACCCACCACCAACGTCGTGTACTCCCCGAGTAACTCAGGAAACCCTGACGTATGGGATTTGATGTACATCAGACAACAACCCGGAGAAACAGTCCACCATTACTGGGCAAGATTCCTCCTCGTCAAATATAAGATGACGGAGTGTTGCGATCAAGAAATAATAGCGACCTTTTGGTTCAACTGCCAAGAAAAAGGAATCTTGAATGCCCTCGCATGTCGCCATGTGCAAAGCTTCGCTGAATTGTCGGACCTGGTATGCAAATATTGCACCATGGAAAGCGCCTGGAAAGCAAAGCAAATGCGTGTGGATTCAACCCATGCCGAGAAATCCAGAAAAGCTGAGGCAAAACACATATACCCACGGCGATCACCCGAACATGAGCCCACCGGAAAGAAGAATAGATTTCCCGCCAGACACAGATCAGATCTCGATGAGCTACTGGACAAACCATGCCCCTAGACTCGGCCCTGCTGAACACAAATCCAAACCACAGGCGTCAAGCTTGTTGGGTGGTCAGGCAGGTGGCTAAGAGTGGCGAAGTTATCCTTGGATTCACACCCCCAGTAGATGATGACCCACAAGTATAGGGGATCTATCGTAGTCCTTTTGATAAGTAAGAGTGACGAACCCAACGAGGAGCAGAAGGAAATGATAAGCGGTTTTCAGCAAGGTATTCTCTGCAAGTATTGAAATAAGTGGTAACAGATAGTTTTGTGATAAGATAATTTGTAACGAGCAACAAGTAACAAAAGTAAATAAAGTCCAGCAAGGTGGCCCAATCCTTTTTGTAGCAAAGGACAAGCCTGGACAAACTCTTATATGGAGAAAAGCGCTCCCGAGGACACATGGGAATATCGTCAAGCTAGTTTTCATCGCGTTCATATGATTCGCGTTCGGTACTTTGATAATTTAATATGTGGGTGGACCGGTGCTTGGGTGTTGTTCTTACTTGAACAAGCATCCCACTTATGATTAACCTCTATGGCAAGTTGTCGGCGTTCTGGGAACGGGGGTACCCAGACTTGCCTGCCTGCGGCCTGTGGCGTGGCTCAAGGGGTGGCCCAGTACGGCCCATCTTCATCAACCCAAGCTCGAGATCCTCGCGAGAGGCCAAGCCTCGCGGGGCGGACGATAGGAAGCTTCCTCAGGCACGGCCTCGTCAGGCTGGCTTGCGAGGAGGCGGAGAGATCAAGGTGGGGTACCTCACGAGGTGCCCATGACGCAAGCCGTGATGACCTAGGGCGCCAGGTGGGCGCCAGCCCGCGCAGTGTCCTCATTTCCTCTTTGGTGCAAAGGAGGCAAGCGCAGGCGAGAGCATCAAGCAAAGGCAACCGTTTCGGTGCAACAAGACCAAGACCAACGCAACGGCAGGAAGGAGGTCATCGTGGAGCCCAAGCCGGCGTCACCGCCAGAGCCTTTGACAGGCGAGGACCAACTTTAGTCAGGATAAGTGTACTAGATGTTCCCCTTCAAAATGGCCAATTGTTGGCGCCCTTCCCTCTCAATATTTGGGAAGAGGCCCAGGGCCTCTACCTGTAAATAGGACTAGCCACCCACAGGATAGAGGGGGAACCAAGAACAGCGCTAGAGATCAAGCAATTTAGAGAGAGATAGAGAGAGCGACCGAACTACCCCTAGCAGTTCGTCGCACCGGCCAAGAACAGACCCTCGCGAGGTTGTTCTTCCTCGTATTGTTCATCATCAGCCCCTGAGGCAATCCACCACACCACACACTGGAGTAGGGTATTACACCACAATGGTGGCCCGAACCAGTATAAACCTTGTGTCTCTTGTGTTGCTCTTTGCGTAGTTTAGATCCTTGCGAGGTGATGAGGTATAGGTAGGTAGGGAGTGAGATCTCCGCGTGCACCCCAGAGTTCGAACCTAGAGGGTCTGCCGGAACCCGAAATCCGACATTTGGCGCGCCCAGTAAAGTCTTGCCGGAGCTGTCCCTTCCGCCGACCCGCTCTCCGCCAACATCGCGGTTCGCCCTATGATGAGCAGCGTGCCGCCCACTCCGGTCGCTAACGCAGGCGCAGGGGCCAGGGGGCTCCGAGCCTTGGCCCCAGCCCTGCGACAGGTGCAGTGGCCGAACAAGTTCAAGCCGGAGACGCCACCGTGCTTCAACGGCACGACAAATCCACTGGCCTTCCTGCTGGCGTACGAGGAGGCCGTCCTCGAGGCAGGAGGCGACGACAGGGTCATGGCTAACTGGCTTCCCATGGCCCTCACCGGCTCCCCGCGCATGTGGCTGCTCCACCTGCCAGCGGCCTCTGTGGCCTCTTGGGAGGAGCTGTGCGACCTCTTCCTCGCCCAGCACGCTACGTCGGCGCCCACGGTCGTCGCAGCTCTCCTAGGTGGCTCGCGGGCGCCACCTTCAGGCCGCCACGTCAAGCCATTCGTCCGCCAGATCGGCGCTGCCTCCGTGCAGCATGGGGCTCCTCCGGGTCGGTCGGCGCCCAAGGCCGATCTGGCCTTCAGCTCGGAGGACCACCCCTCCAACTCGGCCTGCTCGGGCGCGCTCCCAATGCTATGCACCCCCACCATCTGCCAGGTGGCCGTCACCAGTACCCTCATCGACGGCGGCGCGGGCCTCAGCGTGCTCTCGATTGAAGCCTTCAGCCTCCTCCACATACCGCCGGAGCGTCTTGAGCCCAGCAGGCCCTTCTTGGGCGTCGGAGGCGGTTCAGCCGGCTCCCTGGTGCAGATCCGTCTTCCGGTGACCTTCGGCACCTACGACAACTTCCGCACGGAGCTAATCGACTTCGACATTGCCCCCATCGGCCTCCCATACAACGCCATCCTCGGTTACCTAGCACTAGCCCGATTTATGGCCGCGACTCACCCCACGTACAATCTTATGAAGATGCCCGGGAGCAGCGGTGTCCTCACCGTGTCCGGAGACGCGGGGGATGCGTTGCAAGTGCTCAAGCTCGTCTTCAAGACTGTGGCGGCGGCACAGCCCGCCGACTCAGACGCCCCTGAGCCCAAGGGGGCTGCGTCGGCCAAGAAGAAGCAGTTGTTCACCCAAGACAAGGCAGAAACCAAACAGATACTGGTCGGCGAGGATGGATCCACTGACGCCACCTTCACCATAGGCGCCAACCTCGAGCCCGAGCAGGAGGAGGCCCTGGTCAAGTTCCTGCGAGTGAAGAAGAAGGTATTCGCATGGGAACCAGATCAGCTGGTAGGGATTCCAAGAGGCGTAATCGAGCACCACCTCAACGTGTGCCCCAACGTACGCCCAGTGAAGCAGAAAGCGTGACGGCAGCCCACTGAAAAGCAGGCTTTCATCGTCCATGAGACCCGCAAACTAGAAGCGGCAGGGGTCATTCGCGAGGTCCGATACCCAGATTGGTTGGCTAACCCGGTTGTCATGCCAAAGAAAGGGGGGAAGGAACGCATGTGTCGACTTCACCAACCTCAACAAAGCCTGCCCGCAGGATCCATTCCCGCTCCCTCGTATCGATCAGTTATCGATTCCACCGCCGAAGCGACTGTTATGTTTCTGGATGCCTTCTCCGGTTATCACCGAGATCAAGATGGCGGTGAAGGCGTGGAAAAAACTGCCTTCTGACCCGTGTGTAGTATCTTGCTACACATGCATGCCGTTCGGGCTGCATAGCGCAGAAGCGACCTTCGATGGCTGATGCACATCACCTTGGGTCCGCAGCTCGGGAAGAATGTTGAGGCCTACGTCGATGACATTGTGGTGAAGTCTCGGGAGGCCAAAACCCAGATACAAGACCTTGAGGAAACCTTCGCGAGACTCGACGCAGTGAACCTGCGGCTCAACCCGGAAAAGTGCGTGTTTGGGGTCCCCTCGGGTAGCTCTTGGGCTTCCTCGTGTCCCATCGGGCATCGAGGCTAACCGAAAAAGGTCAAAGGCGATCGAGGACATGAGCCTGCCGAAGACCCTCGAAATGAGAAGCTCCTTTGGGCGTGACCGCTAGGGCCTTCATCTCCAAGTTGAGGCAGCGCTACCCTTCTTCAAGCTAATGAAGATAAAGGGCCCCTTTGAATGGACTAAAGAGGCCGACAAAGCGTTCCAAGATCTCAAAAGGTACTTAACCAGCCCCCCGGTAATGGTGGCTCCGCGCACCCAAGAGCCCCTGGTGCTCTACCTTGCAGCCACCCCCTACTCTGCCAGCGCGGCCCTGGTGGCGGTTAGGGAGGAGCGTCGGACCAAAGCCGCGGCAGCTGCCGGGTCAAAGCGAAGCAGGGTCAAGGGGCCTCACGAGACCACTACCACAGCCGAGAAGGATCAGCCGCCCCTTGAAGCCTTCGGGACAGAAGAGACTCCTCCTCGGCGACCAGCCCTTTGGGGCTCCACGCCTCGGAGGGCGCCAACAACACCAACCTCCCAACCTCGTCAACACCACATGTATTACGTCGGCCACAGTGTTGCGGGACGCAAGAGCGCGGTACCCTATGCCCGAAACTCCTTCTCGCGCTCTTGGTAGCCTCGCGCAAGCTGCGGCACTATTTTCAGGGCCATCCCATCAAGGTTGTCTCGGCGTACCCCTTGGAAAGGGTGCTCAGGAGCCCCAACTCGGCTGGAAGAGTCGGCTGAGTGGAACATCGAGTTACAAGCGTTTCAGCTAAATTCAGCACTACCGAGTCCTCAAGGAACGGCGCTAGCGGACTTCGTGGCGGAATGGACGGGGCGCGGGCCTCAAGGCTGATGAAGATCGATCCCTCTCCCCGGAAGCGGCGCGGATGGTTGGATCATGTACTTGACAGGGCATTCTCCGGACCTGGCGGGAGCTGGCGCGGTGCTTATATCCCATACTCAAGACAAGCTCTACTCGCCCGTGCAGCTCTGTTTCCGGCACGGAGAAAAGGTCTCAACAACATAGCGGAATATGAGGGCACGATAGCAGGCTGAAGGCCTGACTGCCCTGGGTGAAGCGCCTTACCATCAAGGGTGATTCGCAACTCCTCATCAACTTCTCCAACAAAGTATCTGAGCCAAGGGATGAGCACATGGAAGCCTACCTCGCAGAGGTCGCAGGATGGAGAAGCAATTCAGGGGCCGGAGTTGCGGTATGTGCCTCGTGGCACCAATCAAGAGGCTGGCGACATCACCAAGCGGGCATCGGCGGCTGCCTCGGGAGCCCAGCGTCTTGAGGAGCGGCTCTTTAAGCCCTCGGCAACGCCAACGCTGTCAAGCACGGTGCAGCCTCGGGAAGAGCTCCCCCGGCCACCTGCCTCGGGAGCCCCGGTCTGTGGCCCGGCCTCGGGAGCGCGTCTGCTCCTAACACTAGAGCCTCAGGAGGGGTGCTGGATCACAGAGCTCCGAAACTACCTGACACAAGGGACTTTGCCAGAAAAGGAGGATGAAGCGGAGCGTGTGGCGCGGCAAGCCACGACGTACTGCATCAGGGATGGAGAGCTCTACCGGAAGCGACCAAATGATGTGTCCCTGCGTTGCATCTCCAGGGAGCAAGGGAAGGAGCTGCTGGCGGATATACACGGTGGAGGCTGTGGGCATCATTTGTCATCACGGACCCTCGTTGGCAAGGCGTTCCGCAGCTGGTTCTATTATTTGCACTCAATGATCTTTGTGGAGCTGGTAAAGGATTGCGAGGCCTGCCAATTTCATGCCAAGCGGATCCATCGGCGGCGGGAGGTGCGCAAACTATACCCCTCTCGTGGCCATTCGCGATCTGGGGCTGGATATCCTGGGCCCGTTTCCCGGGCGCCGGGGAGGCTATCGATTACCTCTCGTCGCCGTGGACAAGTTCACCAAGTGGGCTGAAGTGGAAGCCGTCCGCACCATCGCGGAGTTCTGCGGTCAAGTTCATCAAGGGCATGGTGAGCGGTTCAGGTGCGAACCGCATCATCACCGACAACGGTTCACTGATTCACGATAACCTCTTCAAAACATAATGTGCTAACCTTGGGATGCAGGTATGCTACGCTTGATAAGCGCACCCACGGAACAACGGTCAGGCCGAGTGGGCCAACGCGGAGGTCCTGAGGGGCCTCAAGACCAGGACATTCAAGAAGAAGCTGGAGGCCTGCGGCAGAGGCTGGTACGATGAGCTTCAGTCCGTGTTGTGGTCCATCCGCACGACCGCGACCAAGCCGACCAGCGAGACCCCGTTCTTCCTGGTCTATGGAGCTGAAGCAGTCCTCCCTCACGAGGTCAGGCGTCGTTCCGCACGGCTCCTGGCATTCGACGAGGCGCGGTAGGATGCCATGCGGGGGACGGACCTTGTGCTGGGGGAGTAGCATCGTCGGGAAGCCGGGCTATGAGAGGCAAGATACCAACAAGCACTGCGGCGATACCACTGCCGCAACATTCGCCCCAGGACTCTTGAGGTAGGAGACCTCGTGCTCAGACGGGTTCTCTCCAAGGAAGGACCGCATAAGCTTTCTCCCATGTGGGACGGCCCGTTCAAGGTTGTTCATGTTTCCAGGACCGGCTCCACGCGCTTGGAGACTCAGGAGGGGGTGCACGTCCAGAACGCGTGGAACATCCAGCACCTCCGTAGGTTTTACCCCTAAAAAGGCCGGTGCCTGTGAAGAAGGCGAATGCCTGTGAAGTTATTGCGCTTTGGAAAAGGCCTGGTGCCGGTGAAGAAGGCGAATGCCTGTGAAGTTGTTGCGCTTTGAAAAAGGCCTGGTGCCTGTGAAGAAGGCGAATGCATGTGAAGTTGTTGCGCTTTGGAAAAGGCCCGGTGCCTGTGAATAAGGCAAACACCTGTGAAGCTTATCTTTACGAAAGGCCGGTGCACATGAAGAATGCAAGCGCTGTGAAGCTTATCTTTACGAGAAAGGCCCGGTGCACTGTGAAGAAGGGCAGCGCTGTGAAGCTTCGCCGCCCGTGACACTCTCACGTAATAATGAGTTGGGGCTGTACATGCCCGGAGTCTCAGAGTGCGGCCTCGGGCCACAGGGCTCCCTCCCGCCAGATGGCAGCACTTAGCTCAGCTGGTGAGAATACTAGATTAGGTGCGGACGGATCTTTTCATTAAGCTTTCTGTAGTTGGCTTGTTCATTCCCATTTGCAGTTTATTGAAGGTGTTGCCGTCTTTGGCTTGCGACTCTTTGCCTTCTTGGCTCTACTACCTCGATTTCTCTGCCTTGAGTCTGAGCGAACCTTGGCGCCCTCATGAGTGTTTTCTACCCCTCTTGTTTGAGGCTTCCCTAACCGGGTTGCTGCGGGAGCACCCTCCGTCTGTGCCCCCACAGGGCCTGTGCAGCTTGAACACAGGACCTGGGTGGTCGCCTCAGCAGTGAGCAGGAAACTACCCCTCTCGGCTAATTTTTGCGGGGCATGAAGCGTTCGACAAGACCCGGCCTCGGGAGGCCGAAGACCACGACAGGTCGCCCCCAAGCTAAGTAATTTCTCTGAGGCGGGCGTGTGGCGCAGGCGTAATACAAAAATAGCGGAAGCAGTCGATAATTAAACAAGTGGTCAAGCCGCCCCAGCTCTCCCACCTCTTGTCTCCTGCGAGGAAAGGAAAATAACAAGGCAGTGGCGGCTGCTTTGGCACCGACTTCATGGCCAGAGCTCAAACTGCCTCGGGAGTTCAGCGGACTCCTCTCGCCCTTCACCGGCGCGATGGTGGCGGACCGCTACCTCCCTCCAGACAGGCTGGCGGCGTGAGGCTAGTCACGGCCACTGCTTGGAAGCAGCTATGTCGAAGAAGGGTCGCGAAGCTTGGCGAACCCGGCGCGCCGCCAACCCGCGCGCCGCCATCTTCATCCCGATCGTCGCATGGGGCTAGGCCCGCAGCCTGATCGTCGTCCTCGAGGCAGCACCCAAGCGGCGACCGTCTTCCCAGAACACCCTCACGTAGAGGTGGCGTCGCCGTCGAACTTGAAGTGCGGGGTGCAAGCCGGCTCAGACCCCGCGTGCGGGCAAATGTTTGCCAGCCGTGGGTCAGGGCCACGCTCCCGGCGGCGGAGACCTCCAGCAAAGCCCAGGAGGCCCGACTGAAGCAACCATCCGCCTGGAGCCTGAGGCCGCCCAGGGAGCCAGCCGGAAGCTCACCCAAAAGGAAGCGGGGAAGCTGGAGCCAGGTACTGGTCGGCTCCACCGACCACACGACAAACTATGGCAGCACCTCTGCCGAGTGGAAGTCTTGACCTAGGAGGTCAGCGCATGGTGTAGCGCGCCCCATCAACAGCCTAGCGCCCATCGCCGCGCGGGAGATCGCCTCCCGGCCCGCGGGAAGCCGATCACGAGGAGCCACGGGGTGCTGCGAGGGCGGCCTCGACCGTGCTTGGCGGGGAGAGTCGGGCTCCACCTGGTAGGCCTTTCCCTTCTCGTGACGAGAACCTCTTGACGGAGCCATGGAGAAGAGGGAGAAGCAAGAAGAGATGGGCTGGAAGAGCTCGCGCTGTTCCGTACTTATAGCCGGAGGAGGCCAATCGTCGGCCTCCACGATTGCAGGTAATCATGACCCGTTTCTGCATGCAGGGACTTGTCAAGTCATGCGGTTGCCGAGGGATCGTGGGGAAGTGGAGACGTCCACGACCAACCAATGCCATATGACGCTCAAGGCTGCAAGCTATTGGGGCCTGTGGTAACCGCACTGCCCTTCGCTTCTCTGCTAGGCCAAGTCGAGGCAGCGCCTTGGGCCGGGGGCTCTTGCCGGCGTTAGGAGCAGGGTTACCAGACTTGCCTACCTGCGGCCCTGGCCGAGGCTCAAGGGTGGCCCGATCTGGCCCATCTTCATCAACACAAGCTCGAGATACTCGCGAGGGCCAAGCCTCGTGGGGGGCGACGGAAGCTTCCTCGAGCCGCGGCCTTGTCAGCTGGCTCGCGAGGCCGGAGAGATCAAGGCGGGGTACCTCACGAGGTGCCCATGGCATAACCGTGACAACCAAGGCGCAGTGAGGCGCCAGCCAGCGTAGTGTCCTCATTTCCTCTTTGGTGCAAAGGAAGCAAGCGCAGACGAGAGAATCAAGCAAAGGCAATCGTTTGATTGCAACAAGACCAAGACCAGCATAGCGGCAGGAAGGAGGTCATCATGGAGCCAAGCAGCGTCACCGCCAGAGCCTTTGTGGCGAGGACCAACTTTAGTCGAGATAAGTGTACTAGATGTTCCCCTTCAAAATGGCCAATTGTTGGCGCCCTTCCCGCTCAATATTTGGGAAGAGGCCCAGGGCCTCTGCCTATAAATAGGACTAGCCACCCACAGGATAGAGGGGGAACCGAGAACAGAGCTAGAGATCAAGCAATGTAGAGAGAGGCGGCCGAACTCCCCCTAGCAGTTAAATGCACCTGCCAGAACAGACCCTCATGAGGCTGTTCTTCCTTGTATTATTCATCATCAGCCCCCAGAGGCAATCCACCACACCACACCTTTGGGTAGGGTATTACACCACAATGGTGGCCCGAACCAGTATAAACCTTGTGTCTCTTGTGTTGCTCTTTGCGTAGTTTAGATCCTTGCGGTGACGAGGTGCAGGTAGGTAGGGGTGAGATCTCGCGTGCACCCCAGAGTTCGAACCTAGAGGGTCTGACGGAACCCGAAATCCGACACAAGCATCCACAACTACAACAAAAGTATTAAGGCAAACCTAACCATAGCATGAAACATATGGATCCAAATCATCCCCTTATGAAGCAACGCATAAACTAGGGTTTAAGCTTCTGTCACTCTAGCAACCCATCATCTACTTATTACTTCCCAATACCTTCCTCTTGGCCCAAATAATGGTGAAGTGTTATGTAGTCGATCTTCACATAACACCACTAGAGGCTAGACAACATACATCTCATCAAAATATCGAACGAATACCAAATTCACATGACTACTAATAGCAAGACTTCTCCCATGTCCTCTGGAACAAACGTAACTACTCCCAAAGCATATTCATGTTCATAATCAGAGGGGTATTAATATGCATAAAGATCTGAACATATGATCTTCCACCAAATAAACCAACTAGCATCAACTACAAGGAGTAATCAACACTACTAGCAACCTACTAGTACCAATCCCGGACTTGGAGACAAGAATTGGATACAAGAGATGAACTAGGGTTTTGAGAGGAGATGGTGCTGGTGAAGATGTTGATGGAGATTGCCCTCTCCCGATGAGAGGAGCATTGGTGATGAAGATGGCGATGATTTCCCCCCTCCGGGAAGTGTCCCCGTGAACAGCTCGCGAGCCATAGATTGGTTCCGCCTCGTGGCGGCGAGTCTAAATCCCGAAAGGTTGCTTATGATTTTCTCTTGACGAAAGACTTCATATAGCAGAAGGTGGCCACGGAGAGCCAACGGGGCCCACGGAGACAGGGGCGCCACAGGGTAGTAGGCGCGCCCCCCCTCGTGGGGTGGGGCCCCCTCGGCGTGCTTCTTCCGCTCAATATTTTTAATATTTCCAAAAATAACTTTCGTGGAGTTTCAGGACTTTTGGAGTTGTGCAGAATAGGTCTCTAATATTTGCTCCTTTTCCATTAAAATTCCAGCACGGCATTCTCCCTCCTTATGTAAACCTTGTAAAATAAGAGAGAATAGGCATAAGTATTGTGACATAACATGTAATAACAGCCCATAATGCAATAAATATCGATATAAAAGCATGATGCAAAATGGACATATCAACTCCCCCAAGCTTAGACCTCGCTTGTCCTCAAGCGGAAGTTGATAACGATAAATATGTCCACATGTTTAGAGGTAGAGGTGTCGATAAAAATATAATACGAACATGAAGGCATCATGATTATTCTCATAACAGCAACATATATGGATATCGTATATGATTTCTTATGCTCAAGTAATAATCTATTCACAATGAAAAGTATGAATCAGAAACTTTATTGAGAACTAACAAACTATAATCTCAGTCATTGAAGCAATTGCGATTTATCATAACATCAGAAAGAGTCTATGTCAGAGCTTTCTAGCAAGTCCACATACTCAACTATCATTTAGTCTTTCATAATTGCTAACACTCGCGCAATACTTGTGGTTACGGAGTTTTAATCGGACACAGAGAAAGATAGGGGCTTATAGTTTCGCCTCCCAACCTTTTACCTCAAGGGTAATGTCAACAATAATAACTCATGCTCCCTATATCCAATTAGATATATCTATCGGGATCTTTCCAACATCTTGTGCTTGCCAAAGGATAAAATGTAAAAAGGAAAGGTGAAGATCACCATGACTCTTGCATAAGGTAGAAGACAATAGTAACAGATAGGCCCTTCGCAGAGGGAAGCAGAGGTTGCCATGCACTTTTATGGCTGGATGCACAAAATCTTAATGCGAAAGAACGTCATGTTATATTGACCCTTGTGATATGAACCTTTATTATGCAGTCCGTCGCTTTTATTTCTTCCACATCACAAGATCGTATAAAGCTTATTTCCTCCACACCAATCAATCATACATATTTAGAGAGCAATTTTTATTGCTTGCACCGATGACAACTTACTTGAAGGATCTTACTCAATCCATAGGTAGATATGGTGGACTCTCATGGCAAAACTGGTTTAAGGGTTTTTGGAAGCACAAGTAGTATCTCTACTTGGTGCTAAGAATTTGGCTAGCATGAGGGGGAAAGGCAAGCTCAACATGTTGGATGATCCATGACAATATACTTTATCTCAGATATAAGAAAACATAACCCATTACGTTGTCTTCCTTGTCCAACGTCAACTCTTTATCATGTCATATTTTAATGAGTGCTCCCAATCATAAAGGATGTCTAAGATAGTATATTTATATATGAAACCTCTCTTTCTATGTGCCAACTCCCAACAATTTTTAATGAGCATACTCTTTCTATGTGAAGTCATTACTCTCGAAAAGATCAATATGATCTCTCTGTTTCTTTTTATATTTTCTTTTTTTCTTTTATTCACTCAATATCATGGCAAAATAATCAAGGCCTTGACTTAACACTAATCTTTATTATATAGCTCACGGACTCGATTACATAGAGGGATCATAAAGCAAAACTCAGAACTAGATCATGCCACAAACTTTATTCTACTAGATCAAAATACTACTAATAGGATCGAACTAAGAAAAACGGTAAAGATGGGAGTGTGATGGTGATACGGTACCGGGGCACCTCCCCCAAGCTTGGCAGTTGCCAAGGGGAGTGCCTATACCCATATGATTATATCTCCTTCTTCGGAGGTGATGGTGCGATATTCTTGGCGATGATGCCCCTCGGGATACGATTCTCCTCCTCAAGCTTATTGACTTGCTGCTTGAGGTCCATTACTTCCTTACAAAGCTTTCCTGTAACGGCTAAAGCTCCTTGCGCCCAAGGGTGTTGCATAGCTGCGGGAGAAAAAGTGACACTCTTCTTCATATTTTCATAAGAAAGAAATCTAACATTGGAAGGGATAACCGAGTTTGGAATGGCCAAGCTCTGTATTTCTCGCATCGTGAGCCCAGTTCAGAAGCGAGAAGTGACTTCTTTATCCTCCATGGCATCTATCCTCATCAAATCAGCCTCCATCTCTTCCTCCGTTGCTGGCCCAAAGTGGTCAGCATCGCTGCTTGTCCTTGGTTCCGATGCCGGATGAGACACCCGGCTCTCCCCAACTGACTCTTGAGAAGACATCTTGCTCTAATCTATAGCAACAATAGCTCGAAACAAGAACAAAGAATATTTGCATGATACAGGAGTCAAAACCTTCGGGAGATTATATAATGAATTTCTACCGACCAAAATATGTATCGTGCAAGAAAACGGAGTCCGGAGAGCACACGAGGTGCCCACGAGGTAGGGGGCGCGCCCAATAGGGTAGGGCGCACCCTCCACCCTCGTGGAGGCCTCATGTCCTTCCCGGGCTGCTTCTTATTTTTCTATTTTTCGAAATATTCCAAAACAAAGAAATATTGCCTTAAAAACTGTTTTGGAGTCGGTTTACTTACCGTACCACATACCTATTCCTTTTTGGAGTCTGAAACGTTCCGGAAAGTGTCCCTTATGTATTCCTCCAGGTTTATGGTTTCAGTAACATTGGTTTCAACATTTATAGGATAACCTGAGATATAATGTTTGATTCTTTGACCATTCACCACCTTCGGATTTGTGCCTTCGAAGTTGTTGATTTTTATGGCACCGGAACGATAGACCTCCTCGATAACGTAAGGGCCTTCCCATTTAGAGAGAAGTTTTCCTGCAAAAAATCTTAAACGAGAGTTGTATAGCAATACATAATCACCTACATTAAACTCACTCTTTTGTATCCTTTTGTCATGTCATCTTTTAACTTTTTCTTTAAACAACTTGGCATTTTCATAAGCTTGGGTTCTCCATTCATCAAGTGAGCTAATATCAAATAACCTCTTCTCACCGGCAAGCTTGAAATCATAGTTGAGCTCTTTAATAGCCCAATATACCTTATGTTCTAGTTCGAGAGGTAAGTGACATGCTTTTCCATAAATCATTTTATACGGAGACATACCCATAGGATTTTTATATGCAGTTCTATAGGCCCATAATGCATCATCAAGTTTCTTTGACCAATTTTTTCTAGATCTATTAACAGTCTTTTGCAAAATTAATTTGAGCTCTCTATTACTCAATTCTACTTGACCACTAGACTGTGGATGATAAGGAGATGCAATTCTATGATTAATATCATACTTAGCAAGCATTTTACGGAAAGCACCATGAATAAAATGTGAACCACCATCAGTCATTAAATATCTAGGGACTCCAAACCTTGGAAAAATAACTTCTTTAAGCATTTTAATAGAAGTGTTATGACCAGCACTACTAGTTGGAATAGCTTCTACCCACTTAGTAACGTAATCAGCAGCAACTAAAATATGTGTATATCCGTTAGAGGCAGGAAAAGGTCCCATATAATCAAAGCCCCAAACATCAAATGGTTCAATAACGAGTGAATAGTTCATAGGCATTTCTTGACGTCTACTAATATTACCAATCCTTTGACATTCATCACAAGATAAGACAAACTTATTGTCGGTGTACTAGAGTAGGGGTACCCTAGTATCCCGAACTCGTGCACGGGCAATTGCAGCACCCCGCGGCAGGGCTGGCCTAGTGACCGCCAAGGTCCTCCGTGGCTCCTTTGGAGCCATTCAAGAACAAAGTATTCAAGGCCCCGGCAAGAGGAGCTTGTCGGGAAGGCCACTCAAAGCATGAAGGAAACAAGACCCCGGCAAGAGGAGCTTGCGGGAAGGCTTGGTGAGCGACAAGCTCCCGAGGCGACAAGGATTCAACTGCGGCAAGGTGCTTGCCGCGGCACTCTCTCTCTTCATCTCCGCTCCAGCTCATCCATCAACTTGTCTCCATGGGGCCATTCCAGCGTGCGTGTCAAGAAAGCTGTGCAGCCAGCGGGGAGCAGCGATAAGCGCAATCGACAAGCTTACCATCGTGGCAAACGGTGGTGCACTTGACGGTCCTGTTGCCTTGTTTAAGCGACAGGGACGGGCATTTATTGATCTTGTCCCTTGCCGTCGAGTTAGGTATAATGCATCAGACATTGTACAAGTCGGTGTACCGACCACTGTTTTCCATTTGTACCCTCATCTACATTGCCACTGTGGTGATCCCTTGAGCCTATAAAAGGAGGCCCATGTGCAGCGTAGAAAGGGTTCGGTTCATTCGACTCATCTGAGACCACACTCACTCGGGCTAGGTTTTGTAGCTCTCATTGCTCCCTAGCAAGAACACAATACAATCAACCAAGCAGCGGTAGGAGTATTATCTCTCGGAGAGCTCGAAGCTGGGTAAACTGCTCATGTGCATCACCTCGATCTGCTCTTCGTGCAATCTCGCGCCCCCATCAACCACAAGGGACTCGGTCCCATAGGTGTTAAATGGGTGCGATCAACCTCCCGACATCTTTGGCGCGCCCGGTAGAAGTGCGTCGAGGCTGTGTGAACCTGATCCGGCGTCACACGAGCAACTTCTTCATCATCTTCATCAACATGCCACCGAAGAAGAAGGCTTCGGCGGCGGCAGAACCGTCCGCATCAAACCCACCACCACCGGAGCTGACGAGTGGTGGGGAAGACGCTGGCGGAGGAATGGGCGTCGATGAGGGAGCCCACGACGCTGCCAAGTCCAAGGACAAGGCGGCGCAGACCTCGGCGTCCGGATACGTACCGCGTCCATCTCAGGAAGCGCGGGACCGACAACGTCATGGTGCTCGCAGCACCATACGTTCGTTGGGCCGTGATCAAGCTGGTGGATCCAGAGATACTCAAGAGCAGCTCGCGCGCCAACAGGCTGGTGCGAGCGGGGCACGGTCGCCTGGACGGGATGCTGCTCCTTCTAAAGTATTTAGAAGTCCAAGCACATCCCGCTCCTCGCACCGTTCGCCATTACCGCCCACCACCCAAGCGGAAGCTTTGGCGCGGGCTCAACTACTCCTGGACTACCCTCCAACGGCTGACAAGGTCGGCGAATGGAGGCCACCATCAAAGTCTCATCGGCTTTGCCAGCGGCGGCGCCCCGGCAACCAAGCACATCGCAGCCGCGGCAGGCGACAAGGCACGAGCGGTGGCGGCAAAACCTGCGGGGTGCAACCACCATGCACTCCCCTTCCGAAGGCCAAGATCGCCGACTCGTCGAGATCCACCTCGACAGCGACTCCACTGCGTTTGCCGGATCCGCGAGCTCGTCGCGACCAACGCCAAGTTCTTCAAAACGGCAACAAGAAGACGCTTTCGAACCGCATCGAAGCGCCAAGAGAAGCGGCGTCAATCGACCAATGCGCGGGCCCGCTGTTGACATGCATGCGCCCGAAGAACGGGTGACTTGCGTGACGCGGTAGGTTGCCCTGCGTTCACTCGTGAGCTGCGGCAAGTCCAGTGGCCCGACAAGAAAAACTTCAAGCCAGACGTGCCAGAGAAGTACGATGGCAGGACGCACCCCTCGGAGTTCCTCGGCATCTACACCATTGCGGTGCAGGCTGCCGGGGGGCGAGACGACAAGATCCTCGCCAACTACTTCCCGTTGGTGCTCAAGCCCAATGTCAGATCTTGGCTCATGCACTTGCCGGACAGTTCCATATCTTCTTGGGCAGATTTATGCCATCAGTTTGTTGGCGCCTTCACAGGCGGCCACAAGCCTCATGGCCAAGAGAGTGACCTTCACCTGCTCGCCCAGAAAGAAGGAGAGTCCCTGCGCAAGTTCATTCAAAGATTCAGCCGCGTGCACTACAACATCCCAGATGTCCACCCTGCCGCGGTGATCAGCGCATTTCATCAGAATGTGCGGAACCGCAGGATGAGGGAGGAAATGGCGATGTGCAAAGTCAAAGACGTCAGTGAGCTATATGCCCTGGCCGACAAGTGTGCACGTGCTGAGGAAGGGAGGAGACTCACAGGAGAGAATGCAGAAGCAGGATCTGACAGTGAGGAGACCGCCCCGACAAAGAAGAGTCGGCGGCGGAACAACAGAAGGAAGAAGAGCAAAGAGGTACTAGTTGTCGAGTAGTCCGGCAAGGATGGTGGCGCCAAGAAGGCCAAGGCTGGTGGCTCCGGCAAGGAGGTTGCCGCTGACACCGACCGCCAAGCTGTGGCAGCCGCCGACAAGCAGGACAGCTCCAACAAACAGTACTGCAAGATTCACCGCACCAAGGGCCACGACCTCCAGAGCTGCAAGAAAGTCGAGCAGCTTGTTGAACAGCAGAGGGCTGAGTACGAGCGGCGAGACAAGGAGAAGGACCAGGAAGGTGCTGCGGTAGCTAGTAAGAAGCGACCGGCGGGGAGGGCCTTGTAACAAAGCCAAGCAGCGGCAAGGAGAGAGACCTCCAGCTGGCGCGACAAGGATGAAGACGGCGCGATGAGGAAGACATGGAAGATGATGAAGCTGATGAGCAGGAGTTTCAGAAAGCCACGGAGGTCCTCTGCGTTGACGGTGGTGCTTCTCTGCATACCTCGCACCGCCAACTCAAGCAATGGATGCGGGAGGTTAATGCAGCAGAACCATCCGTAGAGTCGCGCAAGCCTCTGAAGTGGTCCGGCATGCCCATCATCTTTGATATTGAGGACCACCCTGATCGCACAACTGCGGTCGGGTGCTTGCCAATGTTGGTCTCACCAACTATCCGCAACCTCAAGGTCACTAAGATGTTGGTTGATGGCGGGGCCGGCTTAAACCTGATCTCCTCTGCAGTGCTCCAGAAGCTTCAAATCCCTGACAGCGAGCTCGAAGAGACTGGCACTTTTCAAGGAATCAACCCAGGAAGGAGCAAGCCGAAAGGGAAGATCACGTTGCCGGTAACATTTGGCAGCGAGCTAAACTTCAGGACTGAGAGGGTCATGTTCGACGTCGCTGATTTTCCATTGCCCTACAATAGAATACTTGGCCGTCCGGCACTCGACAAGTTCATGGCAGCCTCTCATTATGCATACAACCTACTCAAGATGCCCGGCCCGATAAGCGTCATTTCTGTTCATGGCGACAAGAAAGATGCTCTTATCTGCACCGACAAGATTTACCGGGAAGCATCAGCTGCGACAGATAGCAAATCACTTGCCGCTGAAGCTCCCGGGGGGAAGAAGAAGACCACTTTGTCGGGCAAGAACTCTGATGCCCACTCCGGCAAGCGCACCTCTTGGTGCTGCGCTACCGTCGAGGGCGCACCATCGAGCTCCACCGCAAGTGCAAGAAGATGATGGCAGCTCCGCCGAAGACCAAGAAGGTGCCCGCCAAGGAGGGCGGCACTGGTGGTACCTTCACCATCGATGCCACGCTTGACCCTAAATAGGAAGGCGGCTTCGTTTTTTTCTGCGGGCGAATGTCGGCATGTTTGCATGGCAACCGTCGACATCCCGGTGTTCCCGGAAAGTGATTGAGCATCACCTAGCTGTCTGTCCTCATCGCGCGCCCGTCAAGCAAAAAGTCGGGAAGCGAGCGTTGGGCGCCAAGAATTTATAGCGAAGAGATCAAGAAGTTGGAAGCAGCAGGCCTTGTCGGAGTGCTCCATCCACGTGGTTGGCCAATCCGGTAGTTGTACGAAGGCAAATGGGAAATGGAGACTCTGTATCGACTTCACGGATGTTAATAAAGCTTGTCCCAAAGACCCATTTCCCTTGCAGCGATCGACCAGATTGTTGACTCCACGGCTGGATGTGATTTGCTTTCATTTCTTGATGCATACTCGGATATCATCGGATCTTCATGGCGAAGAGGATGAAGAAAACCGCATTCATTACCCCATGTGGCACATCTTGCTTATACGGATGCCTTTTGGGCTAAAGAATGCTGGTTCAACGTTTGCAAGAGTGGTCCATGACGCTTTTGAGCCGCAAATGCACAGAAATTTTGAAGCTTACATGGATGACATAGTGGTCAAGAGAAGGGACAAAGCAACTCTGGTTCAAGATTTGGATGAGACCTTTGCAAATCTGCGAAAGATCAACCTCAAGCTCAACCCCGAGAAGTGCGTGTTTGGAGTTCCTTCCGGCAAGCTTCTCGGGTTCTTTGTGTCTCAGCGGGGAATTGAAGCCAACCCCGACAAGATCAAGGCCATTGAGCAGACTGAAGCACCAAAGCGCGTCAAGGATGTAAGAAGGCTTGCCGGTTGCGTGGCTGCTCTCAGCAGGTTTATCTCTAGGTCGGTGAGCGGCCTGCCATTTTCAAGATTTTGAAAAAGGCAGGTCCAATGAAATGGACTCCCGAAGCGGAGGCTGCGCTGCAGGACTTAAAAAGGTACATGTCCTCCACTCCAATACTTGTCGCACCTAAACCTCGTGGTTAGTGCTGCGTTAGTAGCGGAAAGGAAGGCAGATGATGAGCCGGCAACCGAGGCAGATGCATCCAGCGACAAGCAGGGGGCTTCGCCGTCAAGCTCTGGTCCCGACAAGGACGGATCTGCGCAGGATTGCGAGAAGATGCAGAAAAGGATGGTGCAGTGCCCAGTCTACTTTGTCAGTTCCCTTCTGCAGGGGGCTAGGTCAAGGTATTCTGGGGTGCAGAAATTGCTTTTCGGCCTCCTCATGGTCTCGAGAAAGCTGCGCCATTACTTCCAAGCACATGAGATAACAGTTGTCACTCGTTTTCCGCTGAAGAGGATATTGAAAAATCCAGAAGCAACAGGCAGGATTGTCGAGTGGGCATTGGAACTGTCAAGCTTTGGCCTCAAGTTTGAAAGCACTTCAACTATCCAAAGCAGAGCATTGGCAGAGTTTATATCGGAGTGGATGCCAACGCAAGATGAAGAAATTCCAGAGACGAGCATCCCCGTCAAGGAGGCAAGTAAAGAGTGGCTGATGTATTTTGATGGTGCCTTCTCCTTTGCAAAGGCGCCGGTGCCGGCGTGCTGCTTATCGCACCCACCGGAGAGCACCTCAAGTACATAGTCCAAATGCACTTTCCCAAGGAGCAAGCAACAAATAATACTGCAGAGTATGAAGGTTTGCTTGCCGGTCTCAGAATTGCAGTGGACCTTGGGATCAGGAAGCTCATTGTCAGGGGTGACTCACAGCTTGTCGTCCACCAAGTAAACAAAGATTATCAGAGTCCGTTGATGGAAGACTACGTTGATGAAGTGAGAAAGCTAGAAGAGCACTTTGAAGGCCTGCAAATGGAACATGTTCCAAGAGCTCAGAATGATATTGCTGATGGCCTGTCAAAGTGCGCCGCACTCAAGTTACTTGTGGAACCAGGGATCTTTGTGCTCAAGCTGACTCAACCAACTGTAACACCATCAACCGGACAGAACAAGAAGAGGAAGTTGGTTTCCGGTGACTACTTTCCGGTAGAGTTCCCTGAAGCCGCCGCCAAGAAGGTCCCCAAAATCAACGCAGATATCGCTGAGGAGCAGTCTGCTCCGACAACCCAAGGGTTTGTTTCGTTGAAGCAGACGCTCCCGACAAGTTTTGCTCCGGCAAGCTTGTCGCGGATCATCAAGCTCCGGCTGAGCCGCGGGTTCTTGCCGTAGAAGCTGATGTTCCCGCAGCGGCAGATGTGCCTTTAGTCCTTGTTGTCGAGCCACAAGCTCCAACATGGGCACAGCAGATCGTCCATTTCCTTCAGACAGGAGAACTTCCTGAAGAGCAAGAAGAAGCGGAAAGAGTAGCCCGGCAGTCTAGTACGTACCAGTTTGTCGATAGCATCCTGTACAGAAGAAGACTCAACGGTGTGAAATTGAAGTGCATTCGTCGGCAAGATGGACAAAAGCTGTTGGCAGAGATACACGGAGGCATATGTGGTCACCACATTGGCGCAAGAGCACTTGCCGGCAAAGCTTTCCGGCAAGGTTTCTTCTGGTGACAGCCCTCGGGATGCAACTGCACAAGTAACCAAGTGTGAAGCGCAAGTTCCATTCAAGCAGATACACCAGCCAGCTCAAGCTCTCCAGACAATCCCTTTATCCTGGCCATTTTCGATCCGGGGCTCGACATCCTCGGCCCCTTCCCGAGCTGTCGGGGCTTTGAGTACTTGTATGTTGCAATCGACAAGTTCACAAAGTGGCGGAAGTGGAAGCGATGAGGAAGGTGGCGCACGGTCGCAGATCAAGTTCTTGAGTCAATTGTTTGCCGCTTTGGGATTCCTAACAGGATCATCACCGACAATGGCACACAATTCATGAGTCGCACCTTCATGCGATCGTCCAAGATCTTGGCACCAAGGTCTGCTTTGCTTCATTGCTCATCCGAGAAGCAACGGTCAAGCGAGAGGGCAAATCTTTGAAGTGCTGCGAGGACTCAAGACAGAACATTTGACAGGCTGTGCAAGTGCGGAAGAAGCTGGATTGAGGAGCTGCGGTGGTTCTTTGGTCGATCGGGACGACGCCAAATCGAGCCTTGGCGGACACCTTCGCTCTAGTCTATGGAGCGAGGCAGTTCTCCCCACGGAACTCGTATCTGGGTCACCTCAGTACTCGCTTATGATGAGTTTGAGCAAGAGCAGCTGCGACAAGATGACGCTGCTCCTCGAGGAGGATCGTCTTGAGCTGCTGTGACGAGCTGCTCGTTACCAGCAAGCTTTGCGCCGCTACCACAGCCGCAAAGTTAGTGCCGAAGCTTCGAGGAAGGCGACCTTGTTCTTGGCGTGTTCAATCCGAAGAATTCCAACAAGTTAGCGCCAAAGTGGGAATGCCCTTATCGGGTGAAAGCGAGTCACTAGGCTGGCGCTGTCCGCTTAGAGACCGAAGATGGCATTCCGGTGAGCAACTCCTGGAACATAGAGCATCTTCGTAAGTTTTACCCATAGGGCGCGGTTGCCGGAACCCGTTCTGGCAACCACCCTTTTGTACAAGTCTTGCCGATGTTGCATGTAATCCTTTGTACAAAGCCGGGCGCAGACCCCGTGCATCAGTAAAGCTCATGTGTTGCGCACAACTTGTCAATTTCATGCTTTCATCATTATTTCGCATGTATTATCTGACATTTTGTGCAGCATCCACACCCGGTAAGCAATAACGAGCCACCAGGCTCCATAACTTTATTTTCTCTTCTTTCTTCTCAAAAGAAAGGAAGGTTCCTTCGCCCACAAGTTAGCCGGGGGGGAAGGAGAAGATAAAGGTGTGGGCCGTCAGGCGTCGCTCGAGAAAGTTTCGCCTTACCGGGAAACAAACGACAGAAAAGCTAAGTTGCCAAAGTTTGAGCAATCAGTTTTTAAATTTTTAAGTTATCTTCCTCGAACGATAGTACTTTGTATGGAAAACCTGTGCGCGGAGGAACCAACTCGTAGCTGGTCGCGCCCTTACTTTGTTTCGAGTCCGCTCAACAACTTAAGTGAGCTGCAACTAGTTGCGACAAGGTTGCTTGTCGGAGGCGGCACCGCCAGCAGGCTGCTGATGTTCCGCACTCAGCGCTCGCGGCAAGGGTGTCCGCACCGACAAGTTCCCTAAAAGCGTAGGGCACAAACACACAAAGGAAGGAATCAAGTAAAGGAAATAACATTGCAATCGTTGCCTAAGATAGAGTATATTACAAAAATAACTTGTCGCAGATCTGATAAATTGTTTCTCCTAAACATGATCAGCAGCGACAAGGGAAAGATAAGCTTGGCGGCCTAGTCCACGCGGGTCGCCATCAACCCTCTTGACTCCGCCACCCGTCCACGATGGGTGCGATAAGGGCCTTGAGTGCTTCGACGTCGCGATCGGCGGCGAGGACTTGAGGGCGTTGGCGGCCGACGCTGGATTGCGGAAGGCCACCTTCATCGGCACCTTACGAGAGCCCCGGCGAGATTTGGCGCGACTCGTCGGCCAGCTGCTTTGGGATCTCCTCCCGGAGCCGCTGGAGATCCGTCACCACGCCCTTGAAGAACAGGCTGAGCTTGGCGCTGGGTTGAAGGCGCTCGTTGGTGGAGTAACCGAGATCCACCATCCCCAGCTCCATCAGCTCATTGTTGATGGCGGCGGCAGTATCTACAAGACTCTCCATCCAGTGCATCACGTTATCTCTGAAGGTATCCTGGGCGGTCACAGCATTCGCCAGCAGCTCTTCGTTGGCCTTGATCTTCTCCAACAAACCCACTTCCCGCTCCTTGGCGCCGTCCAGCGTCTCCGTCAAGGTGGCCAGCTTCAGCTCAAGATCCGCCTTGGAGTCCTTGGCGGCGTCGAGCTCTTTGATCTTCTCAGCGAAACGACCCTGCAACTCGCCAAGAGTATAGGCGTCCTTCTCGCGCTCGCGCTTCAGCCGGGTGACCTCCTCGCCGCTCTTCTGGAGGGTGGCCTCCAGCTGCGCCACCCTCGTCTCCAATTCCTTCTTGGCGGCCTCGGCAGCTGCGGCGGCGTCCTTTGCCTCCTTGAGTGCTCCGCCAATGGATTGCTCGCGCGCGGCAAGATCTTCCTCATAGCTATCGAGGTTGATCTTCCGCTGCGCCAGCCTTTCTTCTTCTTGCAGAGATCTTCTCGCCGGCAAGCCTTTTCGCTCCTCGACCTCGGCCTTCTCCGGGATGAAGGCCGTGCGTTCTCGACAAGTTGCTCAGCGCTCGCTCGCCCCGTAGAGTTTCTTTGTTGGCGCGCGGAGCTCTTATGCGCGCTTCTCCATGTCAGCTCCCGCCCTCGCGACAAGTGCTTCCCGCAACTCCAGCTTAGCTTGTCGGGCGCGGTAGAGCGACAGCAGCTTCTTCAGCAGCTGCTCCTCCTCAGACTCGCTGCTGCTGCTGCTTGGCGCGTCAACCAGCGACAGCCCAGCGGAGGCGAGCAGCTCCTCGTCGAAGGTCTCTCCCTCGACCGGCGCCCTGGAGCTCGACGCCCATGGGAGCTTGATGAATACACCGTCGCCGGCCTTCAGATAGGCGCCGGGCTGGGGCTCTTCGGAGCCTGGCGCTGCATCGGTGGCGGAGGGATCGGTGGTCGGCGTAGCGCCTGGCGCTCCTGCGGCCTCAGGGTCGTCAGTACGATCACCAGACCCCTCCCCAGCCTCTGCGCCAGCGGCCTTGGCGGCCTCCTCGCCGGCGGACCCATCGGCGCCGGCCTCCTCCTCCATGTTTGCGGCGTCGTCATTATTGCCGCGAGCGTCCTCCTCGCCGGCAACCTCAGTCTCCATCGGCTCTCCGGCGGATGGATCTGACGATCAGAAAAAGAAAGAACAGTCAAGCAAGTGTTCGAAAAGAAGAACAGAATAAAAAGAACCGAAGGGAAATTTTCAGGCAAGGAGATTACCTGCGATGGGATCTGTGGCCATGGTCTCCACTACCGGAGGGTCGTCGGCGCTGCCCCTTGTCGGAGAAACATCCCTTGTCGGAGAGGCCTCCCTTGTCGGAGAGCGCTCCCTCACCGGAGAATTCTCCCTTGGCGGCGTAGTTGAAGGAGGCAGAACTTCGGGAGTGACTTCCGGGACCTCCTGATGAGGATGCTCTGCTCCTACACAAATCAACAAGTCAGATATCAGTGAAAAAGGAGCACCCATGCACACCTAACCGTAAGAAATAAGCCAAATACTTATCTTTGGGGGCTGTCTTTGGGGCTGCTCGAGAAGGATTGCCGGATCCGGCAAGGGAGTCTCAGACGCACCTCCTGTCGCCACGGGGGGATCTTCTTCGATGACAACCACCGGAGTTTTGGCTCTCTTCGACGCCCACTGAGCCAGCGTCCTGAAAAAGGAAAGAGTTCAGAATGAAGCAAGTCAGATACAAGACAAAGCAGCAAATTGAAGGATTACAAGTAACAACTACAAGATCTTACTCTTCTTCTTCTTCCTCCTTGGAGCAGAGAGCGGAGAAGTCGAATTCCGCTCCGCCTCCGGTGCGACGAGCTGGAAGAGTAGGCTCCCTCGGACGTTTGGCGGGTGCGGGAGCCGTGGTTCCCGAAGACCCCGCTCCAGTTGCTGTGGCGGCGTGGGGCGCTCCCGCAGCAACAGAGCTTGTCGCGGTAGAGCGCGTCGCACGGCGAGACGGCTGTTGGCCCGTCTGCCGCCCCGCCACTTCTCCGGTCTTGCGGAGGCGCCTTCTTGGCTGGGCCGCGGGCTTCTCCTGCGGCAAGCTACTTGAAGGCGGAGGGGAGGCGCCCCCGGCAGGCTCGTTCGGCTTAGCGTCGGGCTTGACCTGCTCCTCCTCGCCGGCAAACTCCTCTCGATCAGCAAGGCTTGCCGCCTCAGCTGCCTCTGCCTCCTCCACGGTGAACCCAAACACGCCAGCGGTGGCAGCTGCCGCCGCCACCTCCAACCTTGTGGCAATGCGCACCATCTCTTGCTCGGTGGTGTCGCGGGTGAGCCACCTCAGATCGTCGGCGCGGATCGGCACTTCTTCCAAGTTGTCGAAGAACTACTGCACGATGTCGTCGGCGGGCTCTTGCCAAGTTGGAACGATTCCATGGGAATCGCACAACGGCATCATCGCGCGGATGCGGTCAAGCGACGAGTTGTTACACAAAGGCACGACCCCCCTCGGCAGCATGAACCACTCGGGGTGATCTGCGTCGTGCTTGAACAGCTCCAGCAGCATTGCATCCAGCTCCAAGACAGTGAAGTTCCAATTGAGGCCCGGACGCAGCCTCATGATGTCCGCCGCGTTTTGGAATTCCCAAGCAGGCCTCCTCCTCTCCTGCAAGGGCGCAATGCGGCGGCAAAGGAAATCCGCGCCAACAGCGCCTACGGTGAGTCCGGCATGCCGGAGGCGCAAGATCCGGGTCACGACAATCTTCAACTTGGCATCCTCCGGCGCCAAGTTGCTCCAATCGTTGCCGCGCACTATGGGAGTTTGGCGCAGGGCAGCGAAAGGCTGCGGGTTCTCCTCTATGATCCAACACCAATCGGCTCTCCACTCCTCCCACTTGCTGCGAAGCTCTCCTTCCAGATACGCTTCTTTCTTGCCGATCCTGGAGATCCAAGCAATCCCTCCGGCAAGCGGCTCTCCTCTCTCAACCCGGGGCATGAAGTAGTGGCGGAAGAGGGCTACATTTGGGTGGACTCCGACAAAGTTTTCGCAAAGGTGTGCGAAAACCGCCATGGTCAAGACGGTGTTGGGGGTGAAATCAAGGAGGCGGAGGCCATAGGTGTTCATGATGTCGCAAAAGAATTCGGAAAAAGGCGGGCAGAGCCCGCGAGAGAAGAAAAAGCGAAGAAGGGTACCAGCGGAAACCTTCTCGGATGTGGCGGCGGAGATCACCTCGTGCTTGGCGGGTGCGCCTGCGTCTCCGTCGACTGAAGAGGTAGTACAGCTCCGCAGCTCCTTTGCATCGGCAGGGGTCGAAGGTGGCCCGCTCCTTCCGCAGCGCCCTTGAGCCGCTGCGCCTCGGCCAATTTCACGCCTTTCCCTTGTCGGCTTTGAGCCATGGAGGAGGCGGTGGAGGGCCGGCGGCGTTGAGGGCGTTAGTGGCGATGGGGGGCGGGGCGTCGCTCTCTTCAGACTTGAGAAGAAGGGGGGAGCGGCGGTGGTTTTTGAGATGTGACAGCAATGGCAAGGTGGGAGTCTTGCCCTGTTTCCCTGCTTATAAGGGGAGAGGGGCGGACGCCCGCTTTTCAATTAAAGAAAGCCCCACGATCTCTCCCACGACGCCACGTTCGGTAGCGTGCTGTTCGTGGGAGGCGTGGTGGGTGCAGGCGCTTGAGCGAAATGTAACGGCGCGATCTGGGCAGCGTGCCGTGCCTCGTTTTGGGCCTGGCCCAACAGAGCTCGGCGCCGTGTGTGGCCCAGGCACGGGGGCTCCTGTCGGTGTACTAGAGTAGGGGTACCCTAGTATCCCGAACTCGTGCACGGGCAATTGCAGCACCCCGCGGCAGGGCTGGACTAGTAACCGCCAAGGTCCTCCGCGGCTCCTTTGGAGCCATTCAAGAACAAAGTATTCAAGGCCCCGGCAAGAGGAGCTTGCCGGGAAGGCCACTCAAATCATGAAGGAAACAAGACCCCGGCAAGAGGAGCTTGCCGGGAAGGCTTGGTGAGCGACAAGCTCCCGAGAGCGACAAGGATTCAACCGCGGCAAGGTGCTTGCCGCGGCAGGCAACCTCTCTTCATCTCCGCTCCAGCTCATCCATCAACGTGTCGCCATGGGGCCATTCCAGGCGTGCGTGTCAAGAAGCTGTGCAGCCAGCGGGGAGCAGCGATAAGCGGCGCTGACAAGCTTACCATCGTGGCAAACGGTGGTGCACTTGACGGTCCTGTTGCCTTGTTTAGGCGGCAGTGCACGGGCATTTATTGATCTTGTCCCTTGCCGTCGAGTTAGGTATAATGCACTGTACACTGTACAAGTCGGTGTACCGACCACTGTTTTTCCATTTGTACCCTCATCTACATTGCCACCTGTGGTGATCCCTTGAGCCTATAAAAGGAGGCCCATGTGCAACGTAGAAAGGGTTCGGTTCATTCGACTCATACGAGACCACACTCACTCAGGATAGGTTTTGTAGCTCTCATTGCTCCCTAGCAAGAACACAATACAATCAACCAAGCAGCAGTAGGAGTATTATCTCTCCGGAGAGCTCCGAAGCTGGGTAAACTGCTCGTGTGCATCGCCTCGATCTGCTCTTCGTGCAATCTCCGCCCCCCCCACAAAACCACAAGGGACTCGGTCCCATAGGTGTTCGTGGGTACGATCAGCCTCCCAGACACTTATGGGCATCCTTGAAGAGAGTAGGCCAATAAAAACCGGATTGCAATATCTTATATGCAGTTCTATCTCCAGCGTGGTGTCCTCCATAAGCTTCGGAGTGACACTTGTGTAGGATCTGTTCCTGTTCATGCTCAGGTACACAACGTCTAATAACACCATCTACTCCTTCTTTATAAAGATGTGGGTCATCCCAAAAGTAATGTCTCAAATCATAGAAAAACTTTTTCTTTTGCCGGTATGTGAATCTAGGTGGTATAAGTTTAGCCACAATATGACATTTAATCAGAATACCACGGAGTACTACGAGAAGCATTTATGACATTTAATTGCTCATCAGGAAAGCTATCATCAATATGTAGTGGGTCATCATGAACATTTTCTAACCTAGACAAGTTGTCTGCAACGGGGTTCTCAGCTCCTTTTCTATCAACAACATGCAAATCAAATTCTTGTAGCAAGAGAACCCATCTAATAAGTCTAGGTTTAGCATCTTTCTTTTCCATAAGATATCTAATAGCAGCATGATCAGTGTGAATAGTTACTTTAGAATCAACAATATAAGGTCTGAACTTATCACAAGCAATACAACTGCTAAGAATTCTTTTTCAGTAGTAGCATAATTTCTTTGAGCATTATCTAGAGTCTTACTAGCATGTTGAATAAAATTTAATTTCTTATCCACTCTTAGCCCTAAAATAGCACCTACAGCGTAATCACTAGCATCACACATAATTTCAAAGGATATATTCCAATCAGGTGGCTGAACAATAGGTGCAGAGATCAATGCTTTCTTAAGTATTTCAAATGCTTCTACACAATCATCATCAAAGACAAATGGTATATCTTTTTGTAATAAATTAGTCAGAGGCCGAGAAATTTTTGAGAAGTCCTTAATGAACCTCCTATAAAATCCGGCGTGACCAAGGAAACTTCTTATACCTTTGATGTCCTTGGGACATGGCATCTCTTCAATAGCATCAACCTTGGCTTTATCAACCTCAATACCTCTTTCAGAAACCTTATGCCCAAAGACAATACCATCATTAACCATAAAGTAGCACTTTTCCCAATTCAATACAAGATTAGTTTCATCACATCTCTGCAAAACTCGATCAAGGTTGCTCAAGCAATCATCAAAAGAGGATCCATAAACGGAGAAATCGTCCATGAAAACCTCACAAATCTTTTCACAGAAGTCAGAGAATATAGCCATCATGCATCTTTGAAAGGTAGCAGGTGCATTACATAAACCAAAAGGCATACGTCTATAAGCAAAAGTACCAGAAGGGCAAGTAAAAGTAGTCTTTGATTGATCATTGGCTGACACAGGTATTTGAGAGAAACCAGAATAACCATCTAGAAAGCAAAAATGTGTATGTTTGCATAATCTTTCTAGCATTTGATCGATAAAAGGTAGGGGGTAATGATCCTTTTTAGTTGCCTTATTTAATTTGCGGAAATCAATTACCATCTTGTAACCTGTAATAATTCTTTGTGGAATCAATTCATCTTTATCATTAGGAACGATAGTAATACCTCCCTTCTTAGGGACACAATGGACAGGACTTACCGACCGACTATCAGCAACGGGGTAGATTATACCTGCCTCAAGGTTGCTTATGATTTTTCCCATGACGAAAGACTTCATGTAGCAGAAGATGGCCACCGGAGAGCCAACAGGGGGCCCATGAGGCGGGGCATACAGGGGTAGGGCGCACCCCACCCTCGTGGGCTGTGGGGCCCCTCGACATACTTCTTCCGCTCAATATTTTTATTATTTCCAAAAATAACTTTCGTGGAGTTTGGGACTTTTGGAGTTGTGCGAATAGGTCTCTAATATTTGCTCCTTTTCCAGCCCAGAATTCCAGCTGCCGGCATTCTCCCTCCTTATGTAAACCTTGTAAAATAAGCGAGAATGGGCATAAGTATTGTGACATAACGTGTAACAATAGCCCATATACCGACAATGATTACCTTCAATAAGCGAGAATGGGCATAAATATCGATATAAAAGCATGATGCAAAATGGACGTATCAGTAGACGATCAGAAACACCCCCATATACCGACAATGATTATCTGACGATCTATGAGACATTCTCCTAAAAATAAGAGGAAAAGAGCCCTTCGAGAGCTCGGCTGAGTCCACCAGGTCAGAGCCGCTAACTCATGGACGGACACACCGATTACCTTCAATGAAGAAGACTAACCAAGGGCCCGCTCCGTCCAAGCACCCGCCGCACTAGTCCTCGACCCCATAGTGGACGGATTTAAGCTAACCAAAGTTCTTATGGACAGAGGCAGCGGTCTAAACCTCATTTGCAAGGACACCCTTGGCAAAATGCAGTTTGATAGATCTCGTGTCGAACAAAGCTATACTACCTTTTGGGAAATTATCCTTGGAAGAGAGGCGCGCTACTCCGGACGAGTCACCCAGGTCGTACTGTTCGGTAGTCCCGATAACTACAGGTACGAAGAGTTACTCTTCCACATTGTGCCCTTCATAGCGGATACCACGCCCTACTGAGGCATGAGGCATTCTCAAGGTCTCAGGGCATACCACATTACGGGTATATGAAACTCAAAATGCCAAGGCCCAATGGCGTGATCACACTCATAAGCGATTCGGATAGAGCCCTTCGAGCCGAGAACAAAACATCATCGCTTGGCCTTGAAGAATTATCCGAGGCTCTCGCAGCCGAGGAACCAAGTACACTCCGTGCAACAGTGGACAGGGGTGACATGGTTTTAAGTAAAAGGTCTAAGTCCACATCATTCAAACCAGCTGATGAGATAGTTAAATTCCAAGTGCATCCAACGGATCCCAAGAAAACAACATCCATTGGAGCCCAACTGGACCCCGTAGTTGATGAAGCACTGCGGACATTCCTACACTAGAACTAGGACATATTCGCCTAGCAATCTTCGGATATGCCAGGAATCCCATGAAGACTAGCAGAACCTAACCGAACATAATCAAGGGCTTCTAGCTAGTCAAACACGCCTTGTGCCGGTTTTCCAAAGCTAAGCTTCAAGCCATGGGGGAAGAATTAACAAAATTACTTGAAGCCAGATTCACCCGAGAAATAAAACATCCCGAGTGGTTGGCCAATCCGGTCATGGTACCTAAGAAGGATAAATCCTGGCGGCTATGCGTCAACTTTAAAGACCTAAATAAAGCATGTCCTATGGATCCCTTCCCCTTACCACGGATAGACTAGATCATTGATGCCACCGTCAGGCACGACTCACTATGCTTCCTCGATGCCTACTCCGGATACCATCAAATCAAGATGAAGGAGTCCGACCAAGCGGCAACCGCGTTCATCACCCCCTAAGAGGGATAAACTAACCTTGGGTTTTGTCGATGATGACTTCATGTAGGTTTTGAAGATGTAGATGCTCAATATTGATGTAGATCATTTGGAGCAATCCTTTGGAGTGAGTTGCACTTCCAATACCTACATGGGTTAGTCCCACAAGGAACACACAAGGATATCCATAGACATAGAGTGAAATTCACACATGATGTTGTCCATCAAAGCATTAGGTTACCTTGTCCCTTGTCTTACCAACAAGAGGGTTTGTGACTCCTTTAACTGGTGCAAGATGTGAAACACTAAAAAAGACACATCCGTGACATTTTGGGCCGAACGAAATTTTTTTCTTTCATACTTATGACACTTCTATGACAATAATTATGACAAAACATGGTATCATCATAGATGTGGTGGGGTCCTATTTCTATGACAAAAAAATCATGACAGAAAATGGGCTTTTCATCCTGGGCGGGGCGGAGAAGCAACTGCATGACATTCTTTGGGCCGTCCATGACGGAAAAAACTGTGGTAGAAGCGAGGGCGAGGAAAATATCAGGGTGTTCCCGGTTACGGTGGGTGGTCGGGGCGGCGATGCGCGTTTCTCATATACGCATGCGCGTGGGTGCGGCGTTGAGCTCTAATCGAACCCGAGCGAGGCGTTGGGCTCTAACTAAACCTAAGCGATTGCTTTGCAGGCTACGCGTTCATCGAACTGAGCGATCGATCGATGGCTGTTAATCGAACTCGATCGGCGATTCTTCCTCTTGCTGCTAACTGAAGCCAATCGATGCTACCTCTGGATCAACAGTGAGCGTTGCTGGGGGGTTTGGATGAACAGTTCCTGGTGGGGGTGGATGAACAGGAATTTGTGGTGTTGCCTCTGGATGAACAGGACCCCGATCGATCGAGCCGGTTGGGGCTGGATGAATAGGACCCCGTGGAGGGCAGGATGAACAGGATCACCCCGTGGAGGGCAGGATGAACAGTAGATGGTGGAGGGATGGATGAACAGTAGCCCGTGGAGGGGTGGTTGAACAGGAGCGCGTGGAGAGGGCTGGTTGAACAGTAGCCGGTGGAGTAGCGCGCGGTGGAGGCTAGATGAACAGGAGCCCGTGGATGAACAACCGCAGGTGGAGGCTGGAGGAGCTAGATGGTGGAGGAATAGTAGCCCGTCGAGGCTGGAGGGGGTCGACGGGGGAGATGAACAGTATCCTGTGCAGTCCCGTTTTGCGGTACGCCACACCCCTCCCGATGAACAGGACCCCGTTTCGACCGTAGCACTCCAACACAAGGCCGTTTCCTCCGTTTTGCGGTACGCCAAACCCCTCCCGATCAACAAGACCCCCATTTCGACCGTAGGAGGTCCGTTTCCTCCGTTTTGCGGTACGCCACACCCCTCCCGATCAACAGGATCCTGTTTCGAACGTGGCCGGTCGAACACAAGCCCGTTTCCTCCGTTCTGCGGTACGCCAGGCCTCGTTTCCATCGGCTATTCCGTCCAAGCCTTCCCGATGAACACGACGACGCATTCCGTTCCGACCCAGCCGGTTGGCTCCCATTGAACACGATGACGATGTTGTTTCTCTGTTCCGACCCAGCCATGTACATGAGCCCTGGCCGTACGTACGCGCGAGTAGGCGTTTGATACCCCGCCCGTATGTACATACGTGGCCGTATTTACCTTCTTGCACCCTGGCCGTTGTACGTACGTGCACATGCTACGTGCGCGCCTCTATACAACACGTGCGCGCCTCTACAACGACCAGTATGTACGTACACGTTCGAGACCAGAATGACAACGCTACGTACGCTTTCGACCAGGTGGGTCCTGACTGTCAGGCACTTCCTTGCATGCCAATATGTATCTTGTGGGTCCCAGCAGTCAGGGGGCGAATCGTTTTTTTTTGCCCGGACGCACTTCCTTGCGTGCGAAGATGTAGCTGGTGGGTCCCAGCAGTCATGGGGAAACGTTTTTTCATGAAATACGGTGGCCCGTCCGGTGGGTCCCCGCTGTCAGATGGAGGAATAATTATTTTGCGCGTAATAAGGAGGCACTTCCTTGCTGCGGCCGTGGACCCAGCTGTCAGCCTCTCCACGTGCAGTCCACATCCGATGGAAGCCGTTCCTTGATCATGTTGACCACGCCGCGCCGAGAGCACCAGGGCGGTGGACGACGGCGAGGCCTAGGAAGGGGACGACGCGAAGCCGGGGAAGACGCGGCAGCGGAAGCCCAGCGAGAGGAGAATCTGAGGTTCTTGGTTCGGCTGCGGTGTGAGGCTGCCGTCGCCGCAGGGCCTGGCCAACGGTGGGAATAGTAGGGGCGGTGAGGCCTCCGCGGTAGCACAGCCAGCCACGGGAGGCAGGAGCATGCGGCACGACCGGCGCTGCTTTGGGTGGCTGGAGCAATAAGACCAGAGGTTGAAGAAGCACTACGGCCATTGGATGGACATCGTACGGTCACTGGAACTAGAATCGTTCATATTGACTAAGTTGACAAAGCACTCCATCCCCGTCAACTTAGTAGGCCCACAAGTCAGCCTCCCACCAACGTGGGTCCCAACCAGCAAGGGGAGTATTCATTTTTTTGTGCGTAATAAGGAGGCACTTCCAGTGGGTCCGAGCTGACAGCGGGGGGGAACGTTTTTTTCACGCAATACGGTGGCCCGTCCGGCGGGTCCCATCAGTCAGGGGGCAAACTTTTTTTCACGAAATACGGTGGCCCATCCGGTGGGTCCCTGCTGTCAGGTGGAGGAATCATTATTTTCCGCGTAATAAGGAGGCACTTCCTTGCTGCCGTCGTGGACCCAGCTGTCAGCCTCTCCACGTACAGTCCATGTCCGATGGAAGCCGTTCCTTGACCATGTTGACCACGCCGCGCCGAGAGCACCAGGGCGATGGACGACGGCAAGGCCTAGGAAGGGGACGACGCGGAGCCGGGGAAGACGCGGCAGTGGAAGCCCGCGCAGAGTGGAGTACGAGGGTTCACTGGTTCGGCTGTGGTGTGAGGCTGCCATCGCCGCGGAATAACAGGGGGTGTGGGTGAGTAGAGGGATGGCATGGCTAGCAGTAGGAGTAGTAGGGGGCGGTGAGGCCTCCACGGCATCACAGCCAGCCACGGGAGGCAGGAGCACGCGGCACAATCAGCGCTGCTTTGGGCGGCTGGAGCAAGAAGACCAGAGGTTGAAGAAGCACTACAGCCGTTGGATGGACATCATACGGTCATTGCAGCTAGAATCGTTCATATTGACTAAGTTGACAATGCCCTTGGTACGCGTCAACTTAGTAGGCCCACAGGTCAGCTTCCGAAACGGTACGCCCCAGATGTCAGGGGGAGGAATCATTTTTTGGGTGGGTGAAGCTAGAATATCTTAGATTGAATAAGAAGCACGACATCCATTGGATGGACATCCAACGGCCACTGCTGCTAGAACCGTGAGTTGACTATAATAAGTTGACAAAGCCTTGCATACGCGTCAACTTCTTTTTTTTAGGGGACGCGTCAACTTAGTAGGCCCACAAGTGTGTGGGGGAGAACTTATAGCCCATTTGCGATTTGTAAGAATGTACAGCCCATTTTTGAATTCTAATGGAATTTACTACATCCCATTTACAGTTTGTTAAAAGTACAGCCCATTTTCTAGCTAGGACAACGATTAATAATTTCAACCAACCGTTCAAGACAGAATTCAATTAAATTTCCCACGTTTTGATGGGATCCGAAATATTTTTATCCCGAAATTTCTAGTCAGATTAAATATAAATTTGTATTATGTAAAAATCTAACGAAACATTGCGCGCGCAACAATTAAAAATTAAGATTTTCAAAAACCATAAATAATATTTTATAAACTAATTCCGTGCTTGGTGCATTTTTTTATAGTTACTGCCCAGTTTTTATAATTGCATCCCATTTATTATTTTTTAAAGCCCATTTTCCAGTTATGCCTAATTGAATGCACAAGTGCTCCCTAGGTGGTTTTGGTAATTAATGTCAACATATCTCTTGTTGGAATAACACTTTTATCTAGTATGTTTCAGACAAGTTCAACAATGGAGTGGCATGGACTAAAGGATGTGGGAACTCCTTCCAAGGTGCTAAGGACAAAGGATTGGCTCAAGCTTCAAGCTCAAGACTCTACATTTTACATTTTAGTGATCGAAGATCACATTGAGTCTATAGGAAAAGCCAATACTATCAAGGAGGGATGAGGTGTTGCTTAATGAGCCTCTTGCTTCATGTGCTTAGTGATATGCTCCAAAATCCTCCACTACTTTCTCACATCCACATATGACCTAAACCTAAAGTCAAACTCGGCCCTACCGATTATTTCTATCCGGCGCCACCGAGTTTTGATGCCATAGCCACTGCCACAAACCCTAGGCAAATCGGTTTCACCGATAGGGATCTCGGTCTCACCGAGATGGGATTGTAATCTCTCTGTGTATGTCCATTACCAAAATCGGTCTCACCGAGTTTATGTAATCGATACTACCAAGATTACAATGCAAACTCTCTGGTTAACTTATTACCAAAATCGGTCCCACCGAGTTTGATTAATCGGTCTCGCCGAGTTTGCCTGACCAAATCTCTGGTTAGCTCATTACCAAAATCAGTCTCACCGAGTTTGTGTAATGGGTCTCACCGAGATTAGTTATGCCCTAACCCTAACCATATCGGTCCTACCGAGTTGCATTTCGGTCCCACCGAAAACCCTAATGGTCACTAGGTTTACTAAATCGGTCCCACCGAGTTTTATGATTCGGTCCCACCGAGTTTGGTAAATTGTGTGTAACGGTTAGATTTTGTGTGGAGGCTATATATACCCCTCCACCTCCTCTTCATTCGGAGAGAGAGCCATCAGAACAAGCCTACACTTCCAGCATCCTATTTCTGAGAGAGAACTACCTACTCATGTGTTGAGGACAAGATATTCCATTCCAACCATATGAATCTTGATCTCTAGCCTTCCCCAAGTTGCTTTCCACTCAAATCTTCTTTCCACCAGATCCAAATCCTATGAGAGAGAGTTGAGTGTTGGGGAGACTATCATTTGAAGCACAAGAGCAAGGAGTTCATCATCAACACACCATTTGTTACTTGTTGGAGAGTGGTGTCTCCTAGATTGGCTAGGTGTCACTTGGGAGCCTCCGACAAGATTGTGGAGTTGAACCAAGGAGTTTGTAAGGGCAAGGAGATCGCCTACTTCGTGAAGATCTACCGCTAGTGAGGCAAGTCCTTCGTGGGCGACGGCCATGGTGGGATAGACAAGGTTGCTTCTTCGTTACCCTTCATGGGTTGAAGTCTCCATCAACGTGGATGTATGATAGCACCACCTATCGGAACCACGACAAAAACATCCGTGTCTCCAATTGCGTTTGAATTCTCCAAACTCTTCCCTTTACATTCTTGCAAGTTGCATGCTTTATTTTTCGCTGCCTATATACTCTTTGCATGCTTGCTTGTTATGTGTCGTGAATGTTAAACTTGTGCCTAAACTCCACTTAAACCTAAAAGAAGTTAAAAACTGCAACTTTGGTACTTAGTGTCTAATCACCCCCCCTCTAGACACCTCTTCTCTAGATCCTACAAGTGGTATCAGAGCATTGGTCTCCATTGCCTTGGTTTAATCACCATTGGAGGAAGATGGATGAGTCTACTTTGGGGAGTCTTAGACATAGAGTGCCTATTCTTGATGGAGAGTATTTTCATGAGTGGAAAAAAGAGATGCTTGTAATTTTCAATCAATATCATTTGAACAAGTACATTGCTAGCCCTTGTGCACCTCATGTTGATCCTATGCATCCTACCCTTGATGAATCCTTTGACATGATTAGGAACCTTAGAACTGTTAATCTCATCACTAGAGGCTTGCCTAGAAACTTAATTAGAATATTGCCTACTCTTGAGTGTGCCTACACTATATGGAAATTTCTTGAGGAATGCTTTCCAAATTATTCCTTGAAAAATCTAGATGAAATTCTCCATAAGTCTATTGCCTTGAGTAAGATGAATACTAGTGATCCTATGTTTGGTGATCGTCTATTTGAACTTACCGACCTTATGCGTGCCAAAGGAGATGTTGGAATTATTAGTGATATTATTTCCGAAGCTATAAGAATTCATAAGCAAGATCATTGTCAAACTCACTCTAACGAATTACCTCTCTAGGACTTGATCCACCATATGACGATGTTGAACATGGATACTATGATGAGGATGATGATAGTGACTTGATCTTGATGATGCAATGAGACATTTTGGTCTTATGGCAAATCTTGAGGATATGTGTCGGGGAGGAAAGGAATGGGTTCTTGATAGTGGTTGTACCGATCACATGACCGGAGATAAAGACATGTTTCGTGAGCTTGCTGAAAATGATAGTCCTCGAAAGTATGTCACTTTCGGTGACAACTCAAAGGGTAAGGTGGTTGGCCTCGGTAAGGTGGCCATCTCACATGATAGCTCCATTCGAATGTCATGCTCGTTGAATCTCTTGGCTACAACTTACTTTCGATATCTAGACTTGCTGATTTGGTTTCAATGTCCTATTTATCAAGTAGATTGCCAAGTGTTCCGTTGAGACAATCATAAAATGGTCTTTACCGGTATACGTAGAGGTGATCTTTACATTGTTGATTTCTCTAAAAAGGCACAACCTAAAACTTGCTTAATTGCTAAATCCTCAAAAGGTTGGTTATGGCATAGACGACTAGGTCACGTTGGCATGAGAAACCTTGACAAGCTTATTAAAGGGAATCATATCCTTGGAGTTAACGATGTCATATTTGATAAGGATAGACTTTGCAGCGCTTGTCAGGAAGGTAAACAGGTTGGAGGAAGGCATCCTGTGAAGAACATCATGACCACAAGGAGGCCACTCGAGCTACTTCATATGGATCTCTTTGGTCCCAACGCTTACAAAAGTCTCGGTGGAAATTCTTTTGGTCAAGTTATAGTTGATGATTTTTCAAGATTTACGTGGGTGTTCTTTCTCGATGATAAATCGTAGGTCCAAAAGATCTTCAAAAACTTCGCTAGGAAGGCCCAAAATCAATTTGAAGTGAAGATCAAGAAGGTTCGCAACGACAACAGAACGGAGTTCAAGAACACAAATGTAGACACCTTTCTTGACGAAGAAGGGATATCACACGAGTGCTTGGCTACGTACACACCTCAACAAAATGGAGTTGTTGAGAGGAAGAACTGGACGCTCATCGAAATGGGAAGAACAAAGCTTGATGAGTACAAGACGCCGAAGCAATTTTGGGCAGAAGCGGTTGAGACAGCTTGTCATGCAACAAATCGCTTGTATCTTCACAAGCTACTCGGCAAGACGGCATACGAGCTCCTCACCGTAACAAACCCCAAGTTGGATACTTTGAGTATTCGCTCAAAGTGCTACATTCTTGATATGCATCGTCGTTCAAAATTTGCTCCTAAGTCTCATGAAGGTTTCCTACTAGGTTATGGCTCAAACTCTCACACTTACCATGTCTACAACAATTTCACCCGAAAGGTTGAAGAGACGGTAGATGTGAAGTTTGATGAATCTAACGGCTCGCAAGTAGAGCAATTGCCAATTGATGTAGGAGACAAAGATCCTTCGGAATCAATCCAAGACTTGTCTATTGGCAACGTCCGTCCAACGGGGGTGAAGGAGAGTACCTCGTATGTCCAAGTGGAAGCTTGTACTTCACGACAAGGTGAACCAAGAGTTGATACGGAAGCATCCACAAGTGGAACACACCAAGATGAAGAAAATGAGTAAGAAAATCACGAACGTCAACAACCTCCTTCTCCACCACGACAAGGGAACGACAACGCCAACAATGAAGAAGATCAAGAAGAAGAAGAAGAACAAGATGAAGAAGATGTTCAACCGAGACCCAAGCAAAAGCTTTCACGAGTTCGAGCAAGAATTGCTAAAGACCATCCCATCGAGCAAATCTACAATCTAAAACTTGTTTAGCTAACTTTTGTGAAAACTATTCTTTCATCTCTAGCATTGAACCTATGAAGGTCGAAGAAGCATTGGAAGATCCGGATTGGATAAATGCTATGCATGAAGGGCTACACAACTTTGAGAGAAACCAAGTTTGGACATTAGTTGAGAAGCCCGACAACAACCACAACATCATCGGTACAAAATGGGTGTTTCGCAATAAGCAACATGAAGATGGACAAGTAGTTCACAACAAATCAAGTCTCGTCGCCCAAGGCTACACACAAGTCGAAGGTATGGACTATGGTGAGACTTATGCTCTCATTGCTAGACTTGAGTCCATTCGCATCTTACTTGCCTATGCTAATCACCATAATATCACCTTGTACCAAATGGACATTAAAAGTGCTTTTCTAAATGGTGAAATAGAGGAGGAAGTTTATGTTAAACAACATCCCGTCTTTGTCAATCCTAAGAAACCAAATCATGTTTACAAACTTCACAAAGCACTTTATGGTCTTAAACAAGCTCCTAGAACTTGGTATAAATGCTTGACCAAGTTTCTTCTTGAAAAGGGATTTGAAATTGGGAAAATTGATTCCACACTTTTTACTAAAAGGGTTAATGGAGAATTATTTGTATGCCAAATTTATGTTGATGATATCATATTTGGATCAACTAACCCTCATTTTAGTGAAAAGTTTGGAAATGTAATGTCGGAGAAGTTTGAGATGTCAATGATGAGTGAACTCAAATTATTTCTTGGGTTGCAAATCAAGCAAACTAAGGAAGGTACTTTTGTCTCTCAAACGAAGTACACTAAGGACTTATTCAAGAAGTTTAATATGCAAGAGTGCAAAGGTATGTCTACACCCATACCTACTAGTGGACATCTTGATTTGACCAAAGATGGTAAACCGGTTGATCAGAGGGTTTATCGCTCTATGATTGGATCATTGTTATACCTATGTGCTTCACATCCCGATATTATGCTAAGTGTGTGCATGTGTGCAAGATATCAACCTGCTCCTAAAGAATGTCATCTTAAGGCCGTGAAAAGGATAGTGAGATACTTAATTCATGCACCAAATTTTGGCATTTGGTATCCTAAGAGGGCCTCTTTTGACCTTGTTGGCTACTCCGACTCGGACTATGCCGGAGACAAGGTTGATAGAAAGTCCACTTTGGATACTTGTCAATTTCTTGGTAGATCTCTTGTGTCTTGGTCCTCCAAGAAACAAAACTCGGTATCCTTATCTACAGCCGAAGCGGAGTACATTGCCGCTGGTTCATGTTGTGCTCATTTACTTTGGATGACCCAAACTCTTAAAGATTATGGGATATATGTGAAACATGTTCCATTGCTTTGTGACAATGAAAGTGCTATCAAAATTGGTCGTAATCCCGTACAACATTCTCGAACTAAGCATATAGAAGTTCGTCATCACTTCATTCGAGATCATGTTGCTAAGGGTGACATTAAACTTAAGCATGTTCGCACGGAAAAGCAATTAGCGGATATATTTACTAAACCCCTTGATGAGAAAGTGTTTTGCAGGTTGAGAGGAGAATTGAACATCATTGATGCTTCAAACTTGTAGTAGAAACTCCATTGGATACATGCAAGACATGAGCTTATGAGTAATCCATGATATCTCTCTTATGATGAAAATATTATATCTTGGATATATTTGCATCTTGCATGTTATCTAACCCGTGTAGGTACTTGGTTGAAACAAACTCCATGAGATTTTAACCTACTCACATCATGAGCAATCTATACATCACCAAGTCTCTACACTATGGTGGTTGAATACAAGGAAGCACTTCAAACATATCCTTTGACAAACTCTATGTTGAGCTTCAAGATTATCATTTTTGAATACACAAATGCTACTCCTTGCAAGAACTAATCCATGTAGGTAGATGGACTCAAATTCCAAGTGGTGCTCCCAACTCTTGATAAGCTAGATCAACCTTGAGCAATCCACACAAGTTCAACTACATGGTGAACACCACCAACCAAGGTATGTTATTCCATCTTAGAGAAGCTTTACTCCGAGTCATGAGCTAAAGCAACTCGATAAGATGTGAATACATCAAAATGCTTAAACGAAAAATGGTAACCCCATTTTGAGCTTAAACGATGAGTATGACATATGATCAAGTGATCTCACTTGACTCCAAAGTCAATATACTCTAACATAGGTGACTTTGTCACCGACCATCTCTAGATTTCTTTCTTTTCTTTTCAGTTGCTCTGCATTTCCTGCATCCAATTCACTGCATATCTTTTAGTTAATTCCTTGCAAATCTTTGTGAGATCTTAATAGTCTAGTGAGCTGAGGTGACAAGTGTTTTCTCTGCGATGAACTTGGTTTCACCGATTTGTTGTTTTCGGTCCAACCGAATCCTTTCGGTACAACCAAAGCATACCACTCGGTGCCACCGATTTCACAACAGGAAAAACAGTTTGCTGCTTATTCTGTGTTTCTTCTGATCCAGCTCCACTCAATGAATCTTGTCCTCTACAAGCATCACAATTTTATCCAGTGCTTTGAGTTGTGACTCAAGGACCAAACCCATTCACAACAAATTCCAGAAGATCCTTCTTGGAAATTGATATCAAAGGGGGAGAGAGAGATCACATCAAAGCTTATCACTTCCAAAAGGGAGAGAGTATTAAGGGGGAGAAAGAGATCTCCAGTGATATCCAGTGCTTTGAGTTGCCACATGTCTCAAGGACCAAACCCATTCACAACAAATTCCAGAAGATCCTTCTTGGAAATTGATGTCAAAGGGGGAGAGAGAGATCACATCAAAGCTTATCACTTCCAAAAGGGAGAGAGTATTAAGGCGGAGAAAGAGATCTCCAGGGGAGAGAATACTCAAGTAGAAAGTGTTTCTCAAGGATCCCAGATGCTTGGTGTTCAAGAGGAGAGATGCCACATGTCTTTTTGGGGGAAAGACATGTTCACATGTGCTTATTTGCATTAAGCTATGTTCTTTTATATCTTTCAGCTCTGATTTTCTGTTCCCTATCTTCTCCCAGTATCCCATGCTAGATTCAGGGGGAGCAAGACATCTAAGGGAAAGTAATCATTTAAATGCATTGCATATCTTTACTCTTGGGGACATGTCTAATCCAATGTGGTACTTAGTACTCACTCTCTACATGTCATCCCAGTCTTGGTATTCTTGTGGTTTCTTTTGTTTGCTCTGGCTAGTAGATGTACCTGTGTTAACCTTGTTTGTGCAGGTTCATTCCACCCTAAGCCAACTCAAGACTACAAGGTAAGTATATGCATCACACTCATGTGTATGAGGAATTCTTGCTGATGTACATACTGTTTGCAAGAAGGAATCATGAGCATGAAGGTATTTTCTTAAATATTCTTTGCTCTGATGCATATGGCCAAGATACATGTAAAACATTGCCTACTCTATCATGGTTTTGCTCTCACATGCCTCTATATTCCATATTCACATGATTCCATACATTTAGGGGGAGCCTATGCTTGTTACATGTCTTTCTGAAGCTTTACTTGGTACTCTTTATATCTTTATCTAAAGCTTTGATGTATGTTGCCATCAATTACAAAAAAGGGGGAGATTGAAAGCACAAGTGCTCCCTAGGTGGTTTTGGTAATTAATGTCAACATATCTCTTGTTGGACTAACACTTTTATCTAGTATGTTTCAGACAAGTTCAACAATGGAGTGGCATGGACTAAAGGATGTGGGAACTCCTTCAAGGTGCTAAGGACAAAGGATTGGCTCAAGCTTCAAGCTCAAGACTCTACATTTTACATTTTAGTGACCAAGATCACATTGAGTCTATAGGAAAAGCCAATACTATCAAGGAGGGATGAGGTGTTGCTTAATGAGCCTCTTGCTTCATGTTCTTAGTGATATGCTCCAAAATCCTCCACTACTTTCTCACATCCACATATGACCTAAACCTAAAGTCAAACTCGGCCCTACCGATTCTTTCTATCCGGCGCCACCGAGTTTTGATGCCATAGCCACTGCCACAAACCCTAGGCAAATCGGTTTCACCGATAGGGATCTCGGTCTCACCGAGATGGGATTGTAATCACTCTGTGTATGTCCATTACCAAAATCGGTCTCACTGAGTTTATGTAATCGATACTACTGAGATTACAATGCAAATTCTCTGGTTAACTTATTACCAAAATCGGTCCCACCGAGTTTGATTAATCGGTCTCGCCGAGTTTGCCTGACCAACTCTCTGGTTAGCTAATTACCAAAATCAGTCTCACCGAGTTTGTGTAATCGGTCTCACCGAGATTACGTTATGCCCTAACCCTAACCATATCGGTCCTACCGAGTTGCATTTCGGTCCCACCGAAAACCCTAACGGTCACTAGGTTTACTAAATCGGTCCCACCAAGTTTTATGATTCGGTCGCACCGAGTTTGGTGAATTGTGTGTAACGGTTAGATTTTGTGTGGAGGCTATATATACCCCTCCACCTCCTCTTCATTCGGAGAGAGAGCCATCAGAACAAGCCTACACTTCCAGCATCCTATTTCTAAGAGAGAACTACCTACTCATGTGTTGAGGCCAAGATATTCCATTCCAACCATATGAATCTTGATCTCTAGCCTTCCCCAAGTTGCTTTCCACTCAAATCTTCTTTCCACCAGATCCAAATCCTATGAGAGAGAGTTGAGCGTTGGGGAGACTATCATTTGAAGCACAAGAGCAAGGAGTTCATCATCAACACACCATTTGTTACTTCTTGGAGAGTGGTGTCTCCTAGATTGGCTAGGAGTCACTTGGGAGCCTCCGACAAGATTGTGGAGTTGAACCAAGGAGTTTGTAAGGGCAAGGAGATCGCCTACTTCGTGAAGATCTACCGCTAGTGAGGCAAGTCCTTCGTGGGCGACGGCCATGGTGGGATAGACAAGGTTGCTTCTTCGTGGACCCTTCGTGGGTGGAGCCCTCCGTGGACTCGCGCAACCATTACCCTTCGTGGGTTGAAGTCTCCATCAATGTGGCTGTATGATAGCACCACCTACCGGAACCACGACAAAAACATCCGTGTCTCCAATTGCGTCTGAATTCTCCAAACTCTTCCCTTTACATTCTTGCAAGTTGCATGCTTTATTTTCCGCTGCCTATATACTCTTTGCATGCTTGCTTGTTATGTGTCGTGAATGTTAAACTTGTGCCTAAACTCCACTTAAACCTAAAAGAAGTTAAAAACTGCAACTTTGGTACTTTGTGTCTAATCATCCCCCCTCTAGACACCTCTTCTCAAGATCCTACACTAATGCATCCCTCCTATGAATAATTTGCAGCCCAGCAGGGCGGAGTAAGAATTTGACATTGCCTGGGTATTCCTCAAAAAAACGGATAGCTGGGCTAGCCATTTTCATCTTGAAAAAAATTAGTATCTGGGCTGGATATCTGTCCTGGGCTAGACGGGCCACGGCCCGCCCAGTTAATACCCTGCTCTCCTCTGAACAACAACAAAAACTGTCGGCGTTCTAGGAACGGGGGTCCCCAGACTTGCCTGCCTGCGGCCCACGGCGTGGCTAAGCTAGCAGGCCGTACGGCCCATCTTCATCAACAAGGCATCCAAGACTCTCGCAGGGACCAAGCCTCGCGAGGCGGATGACACAAGACCTCATCAGGAGTGGCCTAGTCAGGCAGGCTCGCGAGGAGTGGAGATATCAAGGAGGGGCAAACCTCACGAGGCTCTCGTGACGTGAGCCATGACGATCGACACCAAGTAGGCGGCCCTTGATGCGCCAGCGCCACAAGATGTCCTTGTTTCCTCCTTGGTGCTAAGGGGCCAGCAAGCGAGAGTAACGAGGCATCGAGGCAAAGGTTGCTATATCGGTGCAACGAGACCAAGACCAGGAGGACGGCAAGACGGAGGTCATCATGGAGCCCAAGACGGCGTCACCACCAGAGCCTTTTGTAGGCGAAGACCGCTTTTGTTAGGATAGCTTGTACTAGTTGTCCCCCTTCAAATTTGCCCGCCGTTGTTGGATCTCTTCCCGCTCAATATTTCGGAGGAGGACCATGGCCTATATAAGTAGAATTATCCATCACAGTAGGGGCATCGGATCTTAGCTTGATCCAACCCCCTCGAGCAGTTCACCCAGCTCTCACCCGCTAAGAGACCAAGCACAAGAACACCTCAACCTCAGGAGGTTGTTCTTCCCTCTGTACTATTCATCAACGGCCCAAGAGGCAATCCACCACCACCACACAGGAGTAGGGTATTACACAACAACGGTGGCCCGAACCAGTATAAATCCCGTGTCTCTTTGTGTTGCGAGTTCGTCGAGTTTGTCCACGAGATCTTAGCGAGCTAGGGCGTAGATCGGTAGGAGGGAAAGACTTCGCGCGCACTCCAGTGTTTGAACCTTAAGGGTTTGCCGAAACCCCACATCTGACATTTGGCGCGCCAGGTAGGGTGCGCCGGAGCTCCTCTCCACCAACCTGCGCCCCGCGCCGCCGCACTTCGCTCCCATGGCGGGTGCCCCGCCATCCACCTCTGCGGCCGACGTTGGCAGCGGGGCATCTGGATACCGAGCCCTGGCGCCCGCCCTAAGACGAGTGCGGTGGCTGACCTAGTTCAAGCCAGAGATGTCGCCGCGTTACGACAGCGCGGCAGACCCAACGCCATTCCTGCTGGCGTATGAGGTGGCGGTCCTTGAAGCCGGAGGCAATGACAAGATCATGGCCAACTGGTTCCCCATGGCCCTTGCTGGCGAGCCGCGTGCCTGGCTGCTTTGTCGGATTTCGAGTTCTGGCAGACCCTTGAGGTTCGAACACTGGGGTGCGCGCGGAGATCTCGCCCTCTACCTACCTGCACCCCGCCGCCTCGCTAGGATCTAAACTACGAAAGGAACAACACAAGAGACGCAAGGTTTATACTAGTTCGGGCCACCATTGTGGTGTAATACCCTACTCTAGTTTGTGGTGTGGTGGATTGCCTCTTGGGCTGATGATGATGAACAATACAAGGAAGAACAGCCTTGCGAGGGTCTGTTCTTGGCCGGGGCGACGAACTTCTTGGAGGAGTTCAGTCGCTCTCTCTCTCTCTCTCTCTCTCTCTCTCTCTCTCTCTCTCTCTCTCTCTCTCTCTAGATTGCTTGACCTCTAGCTCTGTTTTTGGATCCGGGATCCCTCTACCCTGTGGGAGGCTAGTCCTATTTATAGACAGAGCCCATGGGCCTCGTCCCAAATATTGAGCGGGAAGGGTGCCAACAATTGGCCATTTTGAAGGGGAACATCGGGTACACTTATCCTGACTAAATTTGGTCCTCGCCTGTCAAAGGCTCTGGTGGTGACGCCTGCTCGGGCTCCACAATGACTTCCTTCCTGCCGTTGGGCTGGTCTTGGTCTTGTTGCACCGAAATGGATGCCTTTGCTTGATGCTCTCTCCTGCGCTTGCTCCCTTTGCACCAAAGAGGAAAGGAGGACAATGCACGGGCTGGCGCCCGCCTGGCGCCCTCGGTCGTCATGGCTTGCGTCATGGGCATCTCGTGAGGTACCCCGCCTCGATCTCTCCGCCTCCTCGCGAGCCAGCCTGATGAGGCCGTGCCTGAGGAAGCTCCTTGTCGTCCGCCCCGTGAGGCTTCGCCCCTTGCGAGGGTCTTGAGCTTGTGTTGATGAAGATGGGTTGCGCTGGGCCCCCCTTTGAGCCACGCCGCAGGCCGCAGGCAGGTAAGTCTGGGGACCCCGTGCCCTGTAACGCCGACAAGAGCCCCGGCCCAAGCGCGCCCGAACTTGGCCGAGCAGAGAAGCGAAAGGGCAAGTGCGAAGCACCGCGGGCCCTAACAGCCTGCAGCCTTGGGCGCCGCCTGGCGGTTGATTGGACATGGGCGTCTCCACTTCCCCACGAAGCCTCGGCAACTGCACGAATTGACAAGTCCCTGCACGCAAAGCGGGTCATGATTACCTGTGATTGTGGAGGCCGGCGGTTGGCCTCCTCTGGCTTTATGTACGGAATGGCGCGTGCCCTTCCAGTCTGTCCCCTCTTGCTTCTCCTCCTTCTTCATGGCTCCGCCGAGGAAGCTCTCAGCCGCAGAGAAGGGGAAGGCCCGCCAGGTTGAGCCTGCCTCTCCCCCGCCCAAGCGCGATCGAGGCCGCCCTCGCAAACATCATGTGGCTCCCACGGCGACTCCTCGTGGCCGCGGAGGTGATCTCCCGCGCGGTGATGGACGGTTGGCATGCCGGGTGCGGAAGTGCCTTCTGACGCTGACCCCTAGGCCGCTGCCAGCTGTAGAGGTGTTGCCGGAGTTCGTTGTGTGGTCGGCGGAGCCGATTTGCGCCCGACTTCTGAAGGAAATATGCCCTAGAGGCAATAATAAATGTTATTATTTATTTCCTTATATCATGATAAATGTTTATTATTCATGCTAGAATTGTATTAACCGGAAACATAATACATGTGTGAATACATAAACCTACAGAGTGTCACTAGTATGCCTCTACTTGACTAGCTCGTTAATCAAAGATGGTTATGTTTCCTAACCATGAACAAGGAGTTGTTATTTGATTAATGGGATCACATCATTGGTTGAATGATCTGATTGACATGACCCATTCCATTAGCATAGCACCTGATCGTATAGTTTGTTGCTAGTGCTTTTCTTCATGACTTATACATGTTCCTATGACTATGAGATTATGCAACTCCCGCTTGCCCGAGGAACACTTTGGGTGCTACCAAACGTCACAACGAATCGGGTGATTATAAAGGTACATTACAGGTGTCTCGAAGGTACATGTTGGGTTGGCATATTTGAGATTAGGATTTGTCACTCCGATTGTCGGAGAGGTATCTCTGGGCCCTCTCGGTAATGCACATCACATAAGCCTTGCAAGCATTGCAACTAAATGTGTTAGTTGTGAGATGATGTATTACGGAACGAGAAAAGAGACTTGCCAAGAATTTGAGATTGAACTAGGTATTGGATACCGACGATCGAATCTCGCAAGTAACATACCGATGACAAAGGGAACAACGATGTTGTTATGCGGTCCGACCGATAAAGATCTTCGTAGAATATGTAGGAACCAATATGGGCATCCAGGTCCCGCTATTGGTTATTGACCGAGAGGTGTCTCGGTCATGTCTACATAGTTCTCGAACCCGTAGGGTCCGCACGCTTAACGCTTCGATGGCGGTTATTATGAGTTTATATGATATTGATGTACCAAGGTTGTTCGAGTCCCGGATGAGATCACGGACATGACGAGGAGTCTCGAAATGGTCGAGACATAAAGATTGATATATTGAAGCCTATGTTTGACTCGGAATCACTCCGGGTGAAATTGGGAATTTTACCGAGTACCGGGGTTACGGAACCTCCCGGGGGGTCAATGGGCCTTGATGGGCCTTAGTGGGAAAGAGAAAAGGGGGCCATATGCTGGCCGCAGCCTTCCCCCCTTCCCTAGTCCTATTAGGATTAGGAGAAGGGGGTGGCGCCCCCTCTCTCCCTTTCCCCTTGGTCAAACCCTAGTTGGACTAGGATTGGGGGGGAGGAATCCTACTCCCGGTGGGAGTAGGACTCCCAGGCGCAGCCATAGGTGGCCGGCCAGCCCCTCCCCTTCCCTCCTTTATATACAGGGGCAGGGGGCACCCCATGGCACACAAGTTGATCATTGAGATCGTTCCTTAGCCGTGTGCGGTGCCCCCTTCCACCAAACTACACCTCGAATATACCGTTGCGGAGCTTAGGCGAAGCCCTGCGCCGGTGGAACATCAACATCGTCACCACGCCGTCGTCTTGTGAAACTCTCCTCAACACTCGGCTGGATCGGAGTTCGAGGGACGCCATCGAGCTGAACGTGTGCAGAACTCGGAGGTGCCGACGCTCGGTACTTGGATCGGTTGGATCGGGAAGAAGTACGACTACTTCCTCTACGTTGCGTCAACGCTTCGTTGCTGGTCTCGAGGGTACGAGACAACACTCTCATCTCGTTGCTATGCATCACCATGGTCTTGCGTGATCGTAGGAAATTTTTGAAATTACTACGTTCCCCAACAGTGGTATCGAGCCTGGTTTTATGCGTTGATGTCATATGCACGAGTAGAACACAAGTGAGTTGTGGGCGATACAAGTCATACTACCTACCAAGCATGTCATACTTTGGTTCAGCGGTATTGTGAGATGAAGCGGCCGGACCGACATTACGCGACGCTTACGCGAGACTGGTTTCACCGCTGTGAGCACTCGTTGCTTAAAGGTGGTGGCGGGTGTCTGTCTCTCTCACTTTAGTTGAACTGAAAGGCTACGCCCGTCCTTGAGAAGGTTAAAACGGAGTCTATTTGACGAAGTATCGTTGTGGTTTTGATGCGTAGGTAAGAACGGTTCTTGCTCAGCCCGTAGCAGCCACGTAAAACTTGCAACAACAAAGTAGAGGACGCCTAACTTGTTTTTGCAGGGCATGTTGTGATGTGATATGGTCAAGACGTGATGCTATATTTTATTGTATGAGATGATCATGTTTTGTAACCGAAGTTATCGGCAATCGCAGGAGCCATATGGTTGTCGCTTTATTGTATGAAATGCAACGCCATGTAATTGCTTTACTTTATCACTAAGTAGTAGCGATAGTCGTAGAAGCAATAGTTGGCGAGACGACAACGATGCTACGATGGAGATCAAGGTGTCGGCCGGTGACGATGGTGATCATGGCGGTGCCGGAGATGGAGATCACAAGCACAAGATGATGATGGCCATATCATATCACTTATATTGATTGCATGTGATGTTAATCCTTTATGCATCTTATTTTGCTTTGATTGACGGTAGCATTATAAGATGATCCTTACTAAATTATCAAGAAGTGTTCTCCCCGAGTATGCACCGCTATGAAAGTTCTTCGTCTTTGAGACACCACGTGATGATGGGTGTGATAGGCTCTACGTTCAAATACAACGGGTGCAAAACAGTTGCACACGCGAATACTCAGGTTATACTTGACGAGCTATGCATATAAGATATGACCTCGGAACACGGAGACCGAAGGTCGGCGTGAATCATATAGTAGATATGATCAACATATTGATGTTCACCATTGAAACTACTCCATCACACGTGATGATCGGTCATGGTGTAGTTGATATGGATCACGCAATCACTTAGAGAATTGGAGGATATTTTTCTAAGTGGGAGTTCTTAAGTAATATGATTAATTGAACTTAAATTTATCATGAACTTAGTACTGATAGTATCTTGCTTGTCTATGATGTGTAGATAGATGGCTCGTCTTTGTTGTTCCGTTGAATTTTAATGCGTTCCTTGAAAGCAAAGTTGAAAGATGATGGCAGCAATTACGGACTGGGTCCGTAATTTGAGGATTATCCTTATTGCTGCACGGAAGAATTACGCCCTGGAAGCACCGTTAGGTGCCAGGCCTGGTGCAAGGGCTGCGCCGAAGTTGTGAACGTCTGGCAAAGCAAAGTGATGACTACTCTATAGTTCGATGTGCCATGCTTTACGGCTTAGAACCGGGACTTCAACGTCGTTTTGAACACCATGGAGCATATGAGATGTTCCAGAGTTGAAGTTAATATTCCAAGCGAATGCCCGGATTGAGAGATATGAAGTCTCCAATAAGTTCTATAGCTGTAAGATGGAGGAGAACAGTTACGTCGGTGAGCATATACTCGAGAATGTCGGATATAACAATCACTTGATTCAAGCTGGGAGTTAATCTTCCGGATGATTGCGTCATTGATGAATTCTCCAATCACGCCACCAAGCTACAAGAGCTTCGTGATGAACTATAATATGCAAGGGATGACCAAAACAATGCCCGAGCTCTTCGCGATCTGAAAAGCGGAGGTAGAAATCAAAAAGGAGCATCAAGTGTTGATGGTTAACAAAACCACTAGTTTCAAGAAAAGGGCAAAGGAAAGAAAAGGAAACTTCAAAAGAGCGGCAAGCAAGTTGTGATCAAGAGAAGAAACCCAAGTCTGGTCCTAAGCCTGAAACCGAGTGCTTCTATTGCAAGCAGGCTGGTCATCGAAGCGGAACTGCCCCAAGTATTTGGCGGATAAGAAGGATGGCAAGGTTAACAAAGGTATATGTGATATACATGTTATTGATGTGTACCTTACTAATACTCGCAGATAGCACTGGTATTTGATACTGGTTACATTGCTAATATTTGCAACTCGAAACAGGGCTACGGATTGCGAAGATTGGCTAAGGACGAGGTGACGATGCGCGTGGGAAATGGTTCCAAAGTCGATGTGATCGCAATGGCACGCTACCTCTACATCTACCTTCGGATTAGTATTAGACCTAAATAATTGTTATTTAGTACCATCGTTGAGCATGAACATTATATCTGGATCTTGTTTGATGCGAGACGGTTATTCATTTAAATCAGAGAATAATGGTTGTTCTATTTATATGAATAATATCTTTTATGGTCATGCACCATTGAAGAATGGTTTGTTTTACTTAATCTTGATAGTAGTGATACACATATTCATAATGTTGAAACCAAAAGATGCAGAGTTGATAATGATGGTGCAACTTATTTGTGGCATTGCCGTTTAGGTCATATCGGTGTAAAGCGCATGAAGAAACTCCATCTTGATGGACTTTTGGAGTCACTTGATTATGAATCACTTGGCACTTGCGAACCGTGCCTTATGGGCAAGATGACTAAAACACCGTTCTCGGAACTATGGAGAGAGCAACAGATTTATTGGAAATCATACATACCGATGTATGTGGTCCAATGAATGTTGAGGCTCGTATGGCGGATATCGTTATTTTCTCACCTTCACAGATGATTTGAGCAGATATGGGTATATCTACTTAATGAAACACAAGTCTGAAACATTTGAAAAGTTCAAAGAATTTCAGAGTGAAGTGGAAAATCATCGTAACAAGAAAATAAAGTTTCTACGATCTGATCGTGGAGGAGAATATTTGAGTTACGAGTTTGGCCTACATTTGAAACAATGCGGAATAGTTTCGCAACTTACGCCTGAAACACCACAACGTAATGGTGTGTCCGAACGTCGAATCGTACTTTATTAGATATGGTGCGATCTATGATGTCTCTTACTGATTTACCGCTATCGTTTTGGGGTTATGCTTTAGAGGCGGCTACATTCACTTTAAATAGGGCACCATCTAAATCCGTTGAGACGACGCCTTATGAACTGTGGTTTGGCAAGAAACCAAAGTTGTCGCTTTTGAAAGTTTGGGGCTGCGATGCTTATGTGAAAAGCTTCAACCTGATAAGCTCGAACCCAAATCGGAGAAATGTGTCTTCATAGGATACCCAAAGGAGACAGTTGGGTACACCTTCTATCACAGATCCGAAGGCAAGATTTTTGTTGCTAAATTGGAAACTTTTGGAGAAAGAGTTTCTCACGAAAGAAGTGAGTGGGAGGAAAGTAGAACTTGATGAGATAATCAGTATCTACTCCCTTATTGAGAAGTAGTACATCACGAGAAAACAGTTTCGTGACACCTACACCAAATAGGAGGAAGCTAATGATGATGATCATGAAACTTCAGATCAAGTTTCTACTGAACTTCAGAGATCAACAGAGCAAGATCCGCTTTTGAGTGGTACGGTAATCCTATTTTGGAAGTCATGTTTTGGAACATGATGAACCTACGAACTATGAAGAAGCGATGGTGAGCCCAGATTCCACAAAATGGCTTGAGGCCATGAAATCTGAGATGGGATCCATGTATGAGAACAAAGTGTGGACTTTGGTTGACTTGCCCGATGATCGGCAAGCAATTGAGAATAAATGGATCTTCAAGAAGAAGACGACGCTGATGGTAATGTTATCGTCTATAAAGCTCGACTTGTTGCAAAAGGTTTTCGACAAGTTCAAGGGATTGACTACGATGAGACCTTCTCACCCGAAGCGATGCTTAAGTCCGTCCGAATCATGTTAGCAATTGCGCATTTTATGATTATGAAATTTGGCAAATGGATGTTAAAACTGCATTCTGAATGGATTTACGGAAGAAGAGTTGTATATGATGCAACCAGAAGGTTTTGTCGATCCAAAGGAGCTAACAAAGTGTGCAAGCTCCAGCGATCCATTTATGGACTGGTGCAAGCCTCTCGGAGTTGGAATAAACGCTTTGATAGTGTGATCAAAGATTTGGTTTTATCTGAGACTTTTGGAGAAGCTCTGATTTACAAGAAAGTGAGTGGGAGCTCAGTAGCATTTCTGATATTATATGTGGATGACATATTATTGATCGGAAATGATATAGAATTTCTGGATAGCATAAAGGGATACTTGAATAAGAGTTTTCGATGAAAGACCTCGGTGAAGCTGCTTACATATTGGGCATTAAGATCTATAGAGATAGATCAAGGCGCTTAATAGGACTTTCACAAAGCACATACCTTGATAAAGTTTTGAAAAAGTTCAAAATGGATCGTGCAAAGAAAGGGTTCTTGCGGTATTACAAGGTGTGAAGTTGAGTAAGACTCAATGCCCGACCACCGCAGAAGATAGAGAAAAATGAAAGATGTTCCTATGCTTCAGCCATAGGCTCTATCATGTATGCAATGCTGTGTACCAGACCTGATGTGTGCCTTGCTGTAAGTTTAGCAGCGGTACCAAAGTAATCCAGAGTGGATCAACGGACAGCGGTCAAGAACATCCTTAAGTACTTGAGAAGAACTAAGGATATGTTTCTCATTTATGGCGGTGACAAAGAGCTCGTCAGAACGGTTACGCCGATGCAAGCTTTGACACTGATCCGGACGATTCTAAATCGCAAACCGGATACGTATTTACATTAAACGGTGGAGCTGTCGGTTGGTGCAGTTCCAAACAAAGCGTCGTTATGGATCTACATGTGAAGCTGAGTACATAGCTGCTTCGAAGCAGCTAATGAAGGAGTCGGATGAAGGAGTTCATAACCGATCTAGGTGTTGTACCTAGTGTATCGGGTCCAATGAAAATCTTTGTGACAATATGGTGCAATTGCCTTGGCAAAGGAATCCAGATTTCACAAGAGAACCAAGCACATCAAAAGACGCTTCAACTCCATCCGGATTTGGTCGGTGGGAGACATAGAGATATGCAAGATACATACGGATCTGAATGTTGCGGACCGTTGACTAAGCCTCTTCCACGAGCAAAACATGATCAGCACCAAGACTCCATGGGTGTTAGAATCATTCTTGTGTAATCTAGATTATTGACTCTAGTGCAAGTGGGAGGATGAAGGAAATATGCCCTAGAGGCAATAATAAATGTTATTATTTATTTCCTTATATCATGATAAATGTTTATTATTCATGCTAGAATTGTATTAACCGGAAACATAATACATGTGTGAATACATAAACCTACAGAGTGTCACTAGTATGCCTCTACTTGACTAGCTCGTTAATCAAAGATGGTTATGTTTCTAACCATGAACAAGGAGTTGTTATTTGATTAATGGGATCACATCATTGGTTGAATGATCTGATTGACATGACCCATTCCATTAGCATAGCACCTGATCGTATAGTTTGTTGCTAGTGCTTTTCTTCATGACTTATACATGTTCCTATGACTATGAGATTATGCAACTCCCGTTTGCCGAGGAACACTTTGGGTGCTACCAAGCGTCCTGGCGAATCTGGGTGATTATAAAGGTACATTACAGGTGTCTCGAAGGTACATGTTGGGTTGGCATATTTGAGATTAGGATTTGTCACTCCGATTATCGGAGAGGTATCTGGGCCCT
>JAHIAM010001587.1:0-65068 GCA_021605205.1 Aegilops longissima
TCATCTTTCTCAGCTTTGTAATCTTCATCCTCTGAATCTGAAGTTCTTTTCCTCCTTTGCCTAGTTGCAGCCTTAGGCAAATTGCTAGGAGTACTTCTGCTCCCTTCATCTGAAGTTGAGGGACTAGTGCCCTCACTCAAGTCCATCTGCTCTTCCGACTGTTCGGCTGTCACTTTGATCGGACATACCGCAAAAGCTGATCTGACCATTTCGTGAAGAGTTATAGATGAGATAGAAAAGATGAGCATCACAAAATGCAGAGGTTTTTGCAAAAGAATGACTCAAAAGTTCAGTCTTACTTTTCCACATAAAGCATTTCGGATCCACTGATTTTCAAACTCGGTGATACCGAAGCAGTTTTGGAACCTAAACTGATGATCTCGGTTGGACCAAGTTTCAGTTTGGTGGTACCGAGACTGCTAGGGTTTCACAGAATCCTCAAATCGGTTGCACCGATTAGTAATTCTCGGTCAGACCGAGAGTCACTAGTGCAATGGCATAAGCCAAATCGGTGAGACCGAAGTTTTTCAACTCGGTGGTCCGAGATGGTTTCATGAAACCTAACCCTAAAAATTTGAATCACATCTAATCTATGAACTACTTTGGCTGGATAGAAGAGTTTCAATCGTGGCAAGAATCAATATGAGAACAATGTGCCAGGAATCAGACGTGGATAGCACAAAGATTAAGTCCATACCCTAACTTGGCGGTGGACTTGCTACGGCGGCAACGGCGGAACGAAATCTGTTATTGGCGGAGACCAATGATGTGGAGGCTGCCTGGCGACGAGGAGACGATCCGGAGACCACGATGGCAGAGCGAGCTGTTGCGTGGGCGAAGGGTTTCGGAGAAATTTCCAAAATTTTGCCCGTGGCTATATATAGCTCGACCATGTCGGTGTGACCGAGTGGAACAACTCGGTGGCACCGAGATGCATAACTCGTGTTCGATTCTAAAGATATCGGTGAGACCGAAAAGTTCAAATCGGTTGCACCGAGATTGAAAACTCAGATCAACTTGATGATCTTGGTAGGACCGAAATGGAAGGATCGGTCGACCGAGAATCACTAAGAGGTTTTGGAAGTTTAAGTCTATGATGAATCGGGACTCAGTGCTCCTCACACGAGTGGTTCGAATCGACTTGATCAAATTTTATGATGTAGCATGAATAGAGTTTGAGACGAGAAAAGCATAGATATCTAAAGAAGGTTCTTAGGCATTCTTGTCCATCCACTTGGCACAAAGAAAAGAATCCAAACAAACAAAACAACAAGTGGATGTCCTTGAATGAGTAAAATATGCACCAACATGCTCACACAATAAGATGGAAATTGAAATATGTGGCAAAGCATGCACAACCAATTTTAGCAACTATCAAGCAATTGGCGATGACTAGGTCATCTATATATGAGTATATTGACTTAGGAGTCAAATGAGAACATTTGATCATAGGTCATACTCATCGTTTAAGCTCAAGTGGGGTTACCACTTTTACATAATGCATTAATGTGTTCACACCATTAGAGTTGCTTAGACTCAATTCTTAGAGTTAAGCTCCCCCTAGATGTGAGATCCCCCCTTAGAGGGATGAACTAACCTTGGGTTTTGTCGATGATGACTTCATGTAGGTGTTGAAGATGTAGATGCTCAATGTTGATGTAGATCATTTGGAGCAATCCTTTGGAGTGAGTTGCACTTTCAACTTGCCTACATGGGTTAGTCCCACAAGGAACAAATAAGAATATCCATAGACATAGAGTGATGCACACACAAGATGATGTCCATGAAAACATTAGGTTACCTTGTCCCTTGCCTTACCAACATGAGGGTTTGTGACTCCTTGAACTAGTGCAAGATGTGAAAGTTGATTGCACTTGTTCTTGCCAAAATGATATGAGTGAAGAATGTTGGTGGATTCACCCTCAAGAACTCTCTAGTTCTTCTTCTTCGAGATCCACATCATCTTGATGGGAATCCTTGGAGTTGTAGTTGTACTTGATGAGTTAGAACTTGACGTAGTCTTGGGGACCCACTTGAACGAGGCTTTAGGTGCTTCTTCAAATGCATCAATCTCTTCTTGAAGCTTGTCCTTGCCTTTGTTCTTGTGGTCTTGTGGTGGAAGATCATCTTGAGCTTGTGTCCCCTTGAAGGAAGTAGTATCATACTTCTCTTGTTGAGGAACAAACTTTGTCCTGGGGTATTGATCTTCTTCCCACTCAACTCCATTGGCGTTGAACTTTCGCTCAAAACCAACACCTTGATTCTTCCGTGCCTTCCTTGCTTATGCATAATTTCCTCGAATTGCTTACTCCGGCAAGGCTCTTGTAAACACCTTTCTATAATTCCTTCAATAAACTATTTTCTTGCTCAAGTGTAACTTGGCTAAGAGAATCATTAGTGGAATCAAGAGAACTACTAGAAGCAACAACATTAGATTTGACATTATTATTGTTACTACTAGAGGAAGTATCTTTCTTGTACTTGCTACTAGACTTGACTTGAGGCATGTAAGTAGATAAGAGTAAACGCTGGCAATGTAAGAAGAACTTTTCATGGAGATCATCATTGATTGCCTTTAAGAACTCATGCTCTTGCTCAAGATTGAGCTTTTCAAAGCGCAACTTCTCATGAGCCCTTAAAAGTTATCGATGATCTTCGAAGATAGTTTCATGAGCTAACTTAAGGGTGTTTAGTTAGTTAGAAGCTCAATTTTCTCCTTATCATTGTCATTCGTTTGATTAGCATGATTAATTGACGTTTCATCATAGTATTCATCACTAGAGTTGTCAACAAGTAAATCATCATCCACAAGCAAGTCATCTTCATCACTATTAAAATCAACATACTCAGGATGTGTTACCTTTGGACCTTTGGCCATGAAGCATCTTCCAACACCTTCATTTGGTGAGTCAAATATGTCGAGGAGTTGGTTGACACAAGTGCTAGACCGGCAACACCTTCATCTTGAGTATATTCGAGTCGGAGTGATAGCTTCTCTCTGAGTGATTGTCGGAGTCGAGCCGGAAACCCATTCACCAACATGAGCTTGATGTCTTCGCTTTGTGTAGCTCCTTGATGACTTGTCCTTTCTTTCCGAATCCTTACTTCTCCGTGAGGGTCTTCGCTCATAACGATCATCTCTACTCCTCTCTCTCTTGGTGGTGATTCTTCTCTTTTGCTCCTTCTTCTTGGAGAATCTTCTTCTTTTGTAGGGTGTCGTACACTTATTGGAGTAGTGTCCGGGTCTCCCACAATTGTAGCAATTGCGCTCTCGACTAGAAGATCTCTTGTCATTGTAAGACCTTGACTTGGAGCTTCTTTCTTTGCTTCTACTTTTGTAGAATTTGTTGAAGTTCTTCACCATTAAGCTCAATTCTTCATTGAAGGTTGGTTTCTCACTTGATGATGTGGGGGCTCCACTTGAGGCTTTGTAAGCACCACTTGACTTGTTGTGAAGTTCCTCCTTATCCTTGAGTGACATCTCATGAGCAACAATCCTTCCAATGACTTCCGTTGGCTTGAGATCTTTGTAGTTTGGCATCATTTGGATCAATGTGCACACGATATCATACTTTCCATCCAATTCTCTTAGGATTTTCTTGATCATGAATTTGTCGGTCATCTCTTCATTCCCTAAGCCGGCAATCTCATTTGTGATAAGAGCAAGCCTAGAGTACATTTCAGCGACACCTTCACCATCCTTCATTTTGAACTTGTCAAGCTGACTTTGGAGCACATCCAACTTGGATTCCTTGACGGACTCGGTACCTTCATGCGTATCAGTCAAAGTATCCCAAATTTCCTTTGCATTCTCAAGACGGCTGATTTTGTTGAATTCTTCGGGGCACAATCCGTTGAAGATGATGTCACATGCTTGAGCGTTGTATTGCAGCATCTTCAATTCTTCCGCATTAGCTTCACGGTTCGGTTCTCTCCCATCGAATAATTCACCTTGCAAGCCAATACAAATAATTGCCCAAACGGCGGGGTTATGTCCAAGAATATGCATTTTCATCTTATGCTTCCAACTAGCAAAATTAGTACCATCAAAGTAAGGACCTCTATGGTGATAATTTCCCTCGCTAGACGCCATACTCTCCTAGGTTATGAAACCAAGGCTATGACCACCAAAAGCTATGGAAATCAAAACAAATGGAGACCAATGCTCTGATACCACTTGTAGGACCTTGAAGTATGTCTAGAGGGGGGGTGATTAGACTACTTGACCAATAAAAACTTAACCTTTTCCCAATTTTAGAGTTTGGCAGATTTTAGCTATTTTAGGACAAGTCAAGCAATCATCACACAATTCAAGCAAGCATGCAAAGAGTGTATAGGCATCGGAAATTAAAGCAAGCAACTTGCAAGAAAGTAAGGGGAAGGGTTTGGAGGATTCAAACGCAATTGGAGACACGGATGTTTTTGGCGTGGTTCTGATAGGTGGTGCTATCGTACATCCACGTTGATGGAGACTTCAACCCACGAAGGGTAATCGCTGCTGAGTCCACGGAGGGCTCCACCCACGAAGGGTCCACGAAGAAGCAACCTTGTCTATCCCACCATGGCCGTCGCCCACGAAGGACTTGCCTCACTAGCGGTAGATCTTCACGAAGTAGGCGATCTCCTTGCCCTTACAAACTCCTTGGTTCAACTCCACAATCTTGTCGGAGGCTCCCAAGTGACACCTAGCCAATCTAGGAGACACCACTCTCCAAGAAGTAACAAATGGTGCATTGATGATGAACTCCTTGCTCTTGTGCTTCAAATGATAGTCTCCCCAACACTCAACTCTGTCTCTCATAGGATTTGGATCTGGTGGAAAGAGGATTTGAGTGGAAAGCAACTTGGGGAAGGCTAGAGATCAAGATTCATATGGTAGGAATGGAATATCTTGGCCTCAACACATGAGTAGGTGGTTCTCTCTCAGAACTGGTAAGTTGGAAGTGTAGGTTCGTTCTGATGGCTCTCTCCACGAATGAAGAGGAGGTGGAGGCATATATATAGCCTCCACACAAAATCTAACCGTTACACACAATTTACCAAACTCGGTGGGACCGAATCGTTAAACTCGGTCGGACCGATTTAGTAAACCTAGTGACCGTTAGTGATTTTCGGTGGGACTGACATGCATCTCGGTGAGACCGATTCGGTTAGGGTTAGGGCATAACGTAATCTCGGTGAGACCGATTACACAAACTCGGTGCGACCGATTTGGTAACAAGCTTTCCAGAGAGTTGGTTAGGTAAACTCGGTGGGACCGATTTGCTCTTTTCGGTGAGACCGAAATGTTACAAAAAGGAAACAGAGAGTTTACATTGCAATCTCGGTGGGACGATCGCTCACTTGGTTAGACCAAACGTTCTGAAGGGAAACAGAGAGATTGTAACCCCATCTCGGTGAGACCGAGATCCCTATCGGTAAGACCGATTTGCTTAGGGTTTGTGGCAGTGGCTATGACTTTTGGAATCTGTGGCACCGGATAGAAAGAATTGGTGTGACCGATTTTGGCTTTAGGTTTAGGTCATTTGTGGATGTGGGAAAGTAGTTGAGGGTTTTGGAGCATATCACTAAGCACATGAAGCAAGAGGCTCATTAAGCAACACCTCATCCCTTCTTGATAGTATTGGCATTTCCTATAGACTCAATGTGATCTTGGATCACTAAAATGTAAAATGAAGAGTCTTGAGCTTTTGAGCTTGAGCCAATCCTTTGTCCTTAGTATTTTGAGGGATCCACTTTCATCATCCATGACATGCCATTCATTGAGCTTTCCTGAAACAGTAGTCTTGGAATAGCATTAGCTCAATGAGCTATATGTTGTTATGAATTACCAAAACCACTGAGGAATAGTTGCACTTTCAGTAGAAATCAAAAAGGAACATCAAGTGTTGATGGTGAATAAAACCACTCAGTTCAAGAAAGGAAAGGGTAAGAAGAACTTCAAGAAGGACGGCAAGGGAGTTGCCACGCCCGGTAAGCCAGTTACCAGGAAGAAGTCAAACAATGGACCCAAGCCTGAGACTGAGTGCTTTTATTGCAAGGAAGTGGTCACTTTGGAAGCGGAACTGCCCCAAGTACTTAGCGGACAAGAAGGCCGGCAAAACCAAAGGTATATTTGATATACATGTAATTGATGTGTACCTTACCAGCACTCGTAGTAACTCCTCGGTATTTGATACCGGTGCCGTTGCTCATATTTGTAACACACAGAAGGAGATGCGGAATAAGCGGAGACTGGCGAAGGACGAGCTGACGATGCGCGTCGGGAATGGTTCCAAGGTCGATGTGATCGCCGTCGGCACGCTACCTCTACATTTACCCATGGGATTAGTTTTAAACCTCAATAATTGTTATTTAGTGCCTAGTTTGAGCATGAACATTGTATCTGGATCTCGTTTAATACGAGATGGCTACTCATTTAAATCCGAGAATAATGGTTGTTCTATTTATATGAGAGATATGTTTTATGGTCATACCCCGATGGTCAATGGTTTATTCTTAATGAATCTCGAACGTGATGTTACACATATTCATAGTGTGAATACCAAAAGATGTAAAGTTGATAACGATAGTCCCACATACTTGTGGCATCGCCGCCTTGGTCACATTGGTGTCAAGCGCATGAAGAAGCTCCATGCCGATGGACTTTAGAGTCTCTCGATTATGAATCATTTGACACATGCGAACCATGCCTCATGGGCAAAATGACCAAGACTCCGTTCTCCAAACAATGGAGCGAGCAACCAACTTAGTGGAAATCATACATACCGATGTATGCGGTCCAATGAGTGTTGAGGCTCGCGGAGGATATCGTTATGTTCTCACTCTCACTGATGACTTGAGTAGATATGGGTATGTCTACTTGATGAAACACAAGTCTGAGACCTTTGAAAAGTTCAAGGAATTTTAGAATGAGGTAGAGAATCAACGTGACCGAAAGATAAAGTTCTAACGATCAGATCGTGGGGGAGAATATCTAAGTCACGAATTTGGTATGCACTTAAGGAAATGTGGAATCGTTTCGCAACTCACGCCGCCTGGAACACCTCAGCGTAACGGTGTGTCCGAACATCGTAATCGCACTTTATTGGATATGGTGCGATCTATGATGTCTCTTACCGACTTACCGCTATCATTTTGGGGATACGCTCTAGAGACAGCTACATTCACTTTAAATAGGGCACCGTCTAAATCCGTTGAGACGACACCGTATGAATTATGGTTTGGAAAGAAACCTAAGCTGTCGTTTCTAAAAGTTTGGGGATGCAATGCTTATGTCAAGAAACTCCAACCTGAAAAGCTCGAACCCAAGTCGAAAAAATGCGTCTTCATAGGATACCCTAAGGAAATCATTGGGTATACCTTCTACTTAAGATCCGAAGGCAAGATCTTTGTTGCAAAGAACGGGTCCTTTCTGGAGAAAGAGTTTCTCTCGAAAGAATAAAGTGGGAGGAGGGTGGAGCTTGATGAAGTATTGCCTCTTGAAACGGTAAGTAGCGCAACTCAGGAAGATGTTCCTGTGGTGCCTGCACCAACAAGAGAGGAGGTTAATGATGATGATCAAGATACTTGGATCAAGCTCCTATGAACTTCAAGGTCCACAAGGACACGTTCCGCACTGCAGTGGTACGGCAACCCTGTCTTGGAAATCATGTTGTTAGACAACGGTGAACCTTCGAACTATGAAGAAGCGATGGCGGGCCCAGATTCCAACAAATGGCTTGAAGCCATGCAATCCGATATAGGATCCATGTATGAAAACAAAGTATGGACTTTGACAGACTTGCCCGATGATCGGCAAGCAATAGAAAACAAATGGATCTTTAAGAAGAAGATGGACGCGGATGGTAATGTTACCATATATAAAGCTCGACTTGTCGCTAAGGGTTATCGACAAGTTCAAGGGATTGACTACGATGAGACTTTCTCTCCCGTAGCGAAGCTGAAGTCCGTCCGAATCATGTTAGCAATTTCCGCATACTATGATTATGAGATATGGCAAATGGACGTCAAAACGGCATTCCTTAACGATCATCTTAAGGAAGAACTGTATATGATGCAGCCGGAAGGTTTTGTCGACCCTGAGAATGCTAACAAGGTATGCAAGCTCCAGCCATCCATTTATGGGCTGGTGCAAGCATCTCGGAGTTGGAACATTCGCTTTGATGAGATGATCAAAGCGTTTGGGTTTATGCAGACTTATGGAGAAGCCTGCGTTTACAAGAAAGTGCGTGGGAGCTCTGTAGCATTTCTCATATTATATGTAGATGACATACTTCTGATGGGAAATGATATAAACTTTTGGACAGCATTAAGGCCTACTTGAATAAGTGTTTTTCAATGAAGGACCTTGGAGAAGCTGCTTACATATTAGGCATCAAGATCTATACGGATAGATCGAGACGCCTCATAGGTCTTTCACAAAGCACATACCTTGATAAGATATTGAAGAAGTTCAATATGGATCAGTCCAAGAAAGGGTTCTTGCCTGTATTGCAAGGTGTGAGATTGAGCTCGGCTCAATGCCCGACCACGGCAGAAGATAAAGAAGAGATGAGTGTCATCCCCTATGCCTCAGCCATAGGGTCTATTATGTATGCCATGCTGTGTACCGCACCTGATGTAAACCTTGTCGTAAGTTTGATAGGAAGGTACCAAAGTAATCCCGCAAGGAACACCGGACAGCAGTCAAGAACATCCTAAAGTACCGAAAAGGACTAAGGATATGTTTCGTTTATGGAGGTGACGAAGAGCTCGTCAGAAGGGTTACGCCGACGCTTAGCTTCGACACGATCTGGATGACTCTAAGTCACGCATCGGATACGTGTATATTTTGAATGGTGGGGCGAGAAGCTGGTGCATTGCAAGCAAAGCGCCGTGGCGGGATCTACATGTGAAGCAGAGTACATGGCAGCCTCGGAGGCAGCGCGTGAAGCAATATGGGTGAAGGAGTTCATCACCGACCTAGGAGTCATACCCAATGCATCGGGCCGATCGCACTCTTACGTGACAACACCGAGCTATTGCACTTGCCAAGGAGCCAGGTTTCACAAGAAGACCAGCACATCAAGCGCCGCTTCAACTCCATACGTGAAAATGTTCAAGATGGAGACATAGATATTTAGAAGTACATACGGATCTAAATGTAGCAGATCCGCTGACTAAACCTCTCCCTAGAGCAAAACATGATCAACACCGTAACGCTATGGGTGTTCGATTCATCACAATGTAACTAGAATATTGACTCTAGTGCAAGTGGGAGACTGTTGGAAATATGCCCTAGAGGCAATAATAAAATGGTTATTATTATATTTCTTTGTTCATGATAATAGTCTGTTATTCATGCTATAACTGTGTTATCCGGAAATCGTAATACACGTGTGAATACATAGACCACAACATGTCCCTAGTAAGCCTCTAGTTGACTAGCTCGTTGATCAACAGATAGTCATGGTTTCTCGACTATGGACATTGGATGTCATTGATAACGGGATCACATCATTAGGAGAATGATGTGATGGACAAGACCCAATCCTAAGCATAGCTCAAAGATCGTATAGTTCGTTTAGCTAGAGCTTTTCCAAGTGTCAAGTATCATTTCCTTAGACTATGAGATTGTGCAACTCCGGACATCGTAGGAGTGCTTTGGTGTGCCAAACGTCACAACATGAATCGGGTGACTATAAAGGTATAGTACGGGTATCTCCGAAAGTGTCTGTTGGGTTGGCACGAATCAAGACTGGGATTTGTCACTCCGTATGACGGAGAGGTATCTCTGGGCCCACTCGGTAATGCATCATCATAATGAGCTCAATGTGACCAAGTGTCTGGTCATGGGATCATGCATTACGTTACGAGTAAAGTGACTTGCCGGTAACGAGATTAAACGAGGTATTGGGATACCGACGATCGAGTCTCGGACAAGTAACGTATCGATTGACAAAGGGAATTGTATACGGGATTGATTGAATCCTCGACATCGTGGTTCATCCAATGAGATCATCGAGGAGCATGTGGGAGCCAACATGGGTATCCAGATCCCGCTGTTGGTTATTGACGGGAGAGGCGTCTCGGTCATGTCTGCATGTCTCCCGAACCCGTAGGGTCTACACACTTAAGGTTCGGTGACGCTAGGGTTATTAGGTAGACTTGTATGTGATTACCGAATGTTGTTCATAGTCCCGGATAAGATCCCGGACGTCACGAGGAGTTCCGAAATGGTCCGGAGGTGAAGACTTATATATGGGAAGTTGTCGTACGGTCACCGGAAAGATTCGGGGGCATATCAGTATTGTACCGGGGCCACCGGAGGGGTTCCGGGTCCACCGAGGGGCCACCCTCTCGGAGGGCCTCATGGGTCATAGTGGGCAGGAACCAGCCTGGAGGGCTGGGCGATCCCCCTTGGGCCCATGCGCCTAGGGTTGGGGGAAACCCAGTGGGGCGCCCCTTGCTTGGGGGCAAGCCCTCCCTGCCCCCCCTCTAGATCTCATCTAGAGGGGCCGCCCCTTCCCCTTCCCTATAAATAGAGGGGCGAGGGAGGGCTGCATACAACATCCAAGGCGCAGCCCTCCCTCCCAACACCTCTTCTCCTCCGATAAGAGCTTGGCGAAGCCTGCGGAGTCTCGCCTCTCCACCACCACCACGTCGTCGTCTTGCTGCTGGAGCTTTCTTCCTCAACCTCTCCCTCCACCTTGCTGGATCAAGGCGCGGAGACGCCTCCGCTCCGCACGTGTGTTGAACGCGGAGGTGCTGTCCGTTCAGCACTAGGATCATCGGTGATTTGGATCACGACGAGTACGACTCCCTCAATCCCGTTCTCTTGAACGCTTCCGCTCGCGATCTACAAGGGTATGTAGATGCACTCCTCTCTCTCGTTGCTAGATGAACTCATAGTTAGATCTTGGTGAAACCGTAGAAATTTTTTTATTTTCTGCAACGTTCCCCAACAGAAGTAGGAGCCCACCACATCTATGATGATACCGGGTTTTGTCACAATTATTGTCATAGAAGTGTCATATGTATGACAGAAAAAAATTTCGTTCGGCCCAAAATGTCACGGATGTGTCTTTTTTTGTAGTGGGATGCTTGGCTGATGAAGATGGAGATGAAGGGAGGAGAGCTTGGGGAAACCATCGAGGGTGATAAGATCAAGAAGTTCGTGGGAGATCGACTTGCAGAAGCAGCAGAAGAAGAAGACATCCTTCAACCATACTACAATCATCTTACCCCTACTGAAATTGAAGCTTTTATGATCACTTAAACGGTTCGTGTGCAAAATAAATATCTCACTCATGAAAATACTCTATTGCAAGAGCATGTCATCTCCCTCCACAGCATCATTCGTAGATTGGAGTACCTCCTAAGCTTGAAGTGTGACACTACATCATCAACAACTCCATCATCACCACCTCCGAAGAAAGAGACCTAAATACATTGGTATGGGCACTCCCCATGGCTTGTGCCAAGCTTGGGGGAGGTGTCCCGGTATCGTATACCAACACATCTTTACCTTTATAATTTTTCTTAGTTCGATCCGTTCGGTTATATCTTGGCTTAGTAGAATAAAGTTTTTAGTATGATCTAGCTTTGAGTTTTCTTTATGTTTCCTCTATGTAATCGAATCCGAGAGTTATATAATAAAGAGTAGTTTTGATTTGAGGGCTTTGCTTTCTTGTTATGATCTTGAGGGAATAAAGAAAAAGAATAGAATAAAAGAAATAAAAAGATTATATAATGATTCTTATGGAGTGATGACTTCACATATAAAGAGTATGACGAACAAAATTTATTGAGAGTTGACAAACATAGTTTTGGTCATTGTTGTAATTAATAGGAAGTAATAAAGAAAGAGAGGTCTCACATATAAATACACTATCTTGGATATCTTTTGTGATTGTGAGCACTCATTAAAATATTATATGCTAAAAGGTTGATGTTGGACAAGGAAGATAACATAACGAGTTATGTTTCTTTATATCCGAATAGAAGTTATATTATTATGGATCCTCCAATATGTTGAGCTTGTTTTCCCTTCTTATGCTAGCCAAATCCTTTGCACCAAGTAGGGATACTACTTGTGCATCCAAACATCCCTAAACCCAGTTTTTCCATGAGAGTCCACCACACCTACCTATGGATTGAGTAAGATCCTTCAAGTAAATTGTCATCAGTGCAAGCAATAAAAATTGCTCTCTAAATATGTATGATCTATTAGTGTGAGGAAAATAAACTTTATACAAACTTGTGATATGGAAGAAATAAAAGCGACGGACTGCATAATAAAGTTCTTTATCACAAGGGGCAATATAAAGTGACATTCTTTTGCATTAAGATTTTGTGCATCCAACCATAAAAGCGCATGACAACCTCTGCTTCCCTCTGCGAAGGGCTTATCTTTTACTTTCTACCCTTATATAAGAGTCATGGTGATTTTCACCTATTCCTTTTTACCCTTTTTCTTTTTGGCAAGCACTTTATGTTGGGGGAAGATCCATATATATATACCCACTCGGATGTGGATATTCATAAGATATTATTGTTGACATTACCCTTGAGGTAAAAGGTTGGGAGGCGAAACCATAAGCCCCTATCTTTCTCTGTGTCCGATTGAAACTTTGATCTCATAAGTATCGCGTGAGTGTTGGCAATTGTGAAAGACTAAATGTTTGTTGAGTATGTGAACTTGCTGAAAAGCTCATATGTTGAATCTTTCTTACGTTATGATAAATTGCAATTGCTTCGATGACTGAGATCATAGTTTGTTAAGTTTTCAATAAAGTTTCTGATTCATACTTTACCTTGTGAATGAATTGTTACTTTAGCATAAGAAATTATATGACAACATATGTTGTTGTTCTAAAGATGATCATGATGCCCTCATGTTCGTATTTTATTTTATCGACACCTCTATCTCTAAACATGTGGACATATTTATCGATTTCGGCTTTCGCTTGAGGACAAGCGAGGTCTAAGCTTGGGGGAGTTGATCGTCCATTTTGCATCATGCTTTTATATTGATATTTATTGCATTATGGGTTGTTATACATATTTTGGTACAATACTTATGCCTTTTCTCTCTTATTTTACAAGGTTTACATGAAGAAGGGAGAATGCCGGCAACTGGAATTCTGGACCGGAAAGGAGCAAATCCTAGAGACCTATTCTACACAACTCCAAAAGTCCTGAAAATTTACGAAGAATTATTTTGAAATTTATAAAACATGTTGGGCGAAGAAAATACCAGAGGGGGCCCACCTGGCAGGCCCCCGGTGCCCATATTCTGCTATATGATGTGTTTTGACCTAGAAAAATCAAGAGGAAGCTTTCAGAACAAAGTACAACCGTCTCGAGGTGGAACATGGGCAGAAGCAATCTAGGGCTCCATGAGCTATTCGCTAGGGAAACTTCTCCTGAGGGGGAAATCGGGCCATCGTTATCACTGCTTGATCCTCTCATCGAGAGGGGGTCAATCTCCATCAACATCTTCACTAGCACCATCTCCTCTCCAAACCCTAGTTCATGTCTTGTATCCAATCTTTCTCTCAAAACGTCAGATTGGTACCTGTGGGTTGCTAGTAGTGTTGATTACTCCTTGTTGTTGATGCTAGTAGGTTTATTCGGTGGAAGATCATATGTTCAGATCCTTAATAATAATTATTACTCCTCTGATTATGAACATGAATATGCTTTGTGAGTAGTTACATTTGTTCCTGAGGACATGAGAGAAGTCTTGTTATAAGTAATCATGTGAATTTGGTATACGTTCGATATTTTGATGAGATGTATGTTGTCTCTCCTCTAGTGGTGTTATGTGAACATAGACTACATGACACTTCACCATTATTTGGGCCTAGGGGAAGGCATTGGGAGTAATAAGTAGATGATGGGTTGCTAGAGTGACAGAAGCTTAAACCCTAGTTTATGTGTTGCTTCGTAAGGGGCTGATTTGGATCCATATGCTTCATGCTATGGTTAGATTTATCTTAATTCTTCTTTCGTAGTTGCGGATGCTTGCGAGAGGGTTAATCATAAGTGGGAGGCTTGTCCAAGTAAGGACAACACCCAAGCAACGGTCCACCCCACATATCAAATTATCAAAGTAACGAACGTGAATCATATGAGTATGATGAAAACTAACTCGACAGTAATTCCCATGTGTCCTCGGGAGCGCTTTGCTTTTATATAAGAGTTTGTCCAGGCTTGTCCTTTGCTACAAAAAGGATTGGGCCACCTAGCTGCACCTTAGTTACTTTTGTTACTTGTTACCCGTTACAAATTATCTTATCACAAAACTATTTGTTACCGATAATTTCAGTGCTTGCAGAGAATACCTTGTTGAAAACCGCTTGTCATTTCCTTCTGATCCTCGTTGGGTTCGACACACTTACATATCGAAAGGACTACGATATATCCCCTATACTTGTGGGTCATAAATTAACAACTAAGTTCTTAACTTAATTGTATATGATTTTTCATTCTGGTGTGCATGGCTATGAGCCATTCCTTTAAGCTGGGCACCGCCATCGGTTCCCTGTAGTGTGCTAGTTCATCTTCTTCCAAGATAAATATCTCATCGTGAAATTTCATAAAAGTTAACGATATTCCTAATTTGCATAATCTTGTTACAAGATTTAGAGTTTCTACATTGAATGAAGTAACTTACGGTTTATTTTGCAGACAATCTATGGGAACATTCTTCCGGTTTGTTAATCCTGCTTGTTACCGTTAGAGAATCAATAATTCTCTCAGACTTGTAATGTCCTCCCACCTATCTTTTTGACAAGAAAACCCTTTCTTAAAAGGTGTTCATTTGTGACAAACACTTTGCCTTTTTGAACATTTTAATGGAACGAATCTGATGTCTACTACGCAACCTTCTTCTTGTAGACGTTGTTGGGCCTCCAAGTGCAGAGGTTTGTAGGACAGTAGCAAATTTCCCTCAAGTGGATGACCTAAGGTTTATCAATCCGTGGGAGGCGTAGGATGAAGATGGTCTCTCTCAAACAACCCTGCAACCAAATAACAAAGAGTCTATTGTGTCCCCAACACACCCAATACAATGGTAAATTGTATAGGTGCACTAGTTCGGCGAAAAGATGGTGATACAAGTGCAATATGGATGGTAGATATAGGTTTTTGTAATCTGAAAATATAAAAACAGCAAGGTAACTAATGATAAAAGTGAGCACAAACGGTATTGCAATGCGTTGAAACAAGGCCTAGGGTTCATACTTTCACTAGTGCAAGTTCTCTCAACAATAATAACATAATTGGATCATATAACTATCCCTCAACATGCAACAAAGAGTCACTAATAGAGGAGAACAAACGAAGAGATTATGGTAGGGTACGAAACCACCTCAAAGTTATTCTTCCCGATCAATCCATTGGGCTATTCCTATAAGTGTCACAAACAGCCCTAGAGTTCGTAGTAAAATAACACCTTAAGACACACATCAACCAAAACCCTAATGTCACCTAGATACTCCAATGTCACCTCAAGTATCCATGGGTATGATTATACGATATGCATCACACAATCTCAGATTCATCTATTCAACCAACACATAGAACCTCAAAGAGTGCCCCAAAGTTTCTACCGGAGAGTCAAGACGAAAACGTGTGCCAACCCCTATGCATAGGTTCATGGGCGGAACCCGCAAGTTGATCACCAAAACATACATCAAGTGAATCAATAGAATAACCCATTGTCACCACGGTTATCCTACTCAAGATATACATCAAGTGTTCTCAAATCATTAAAGACTCAATCCGATAAGATAACTTCAAAGGGAAAACTCAATCCATTACAAGAGAGTAGAGGGGGAGAAACAACATAAGATCCAACTATAATAGCAAAGCTCATGATACATCAAGACCGTACAAATCAAGAACACGAGAGAGAGAGAGAGAGATCAAACACATAGCTATGGTACATACCCTCAGCCCGAGGGTGAACTACTCCCTCCTCGTCATGGAGAGCGCCGGATGATGAAGATGGCCACTGCTGAGGGTTCCCCCCTCCAGGTGGTCTTGGAACAGGTCCCGATTGGTTTTTGGTGGCTACAGAGGCTTGCAGCGGCGGAACTCCCGATCTCTTCTGTTCCTCGATGATTTTAGGGTATATTGGTATATATAGGAGGAAGAAATACGTCAGGAGAGCCACGAGGGGCCCACGAGGGTGGAGGGCGCGCCCAGGGGGTGGGTGCGCCCCCTGCCTCGTGCCCTCCTCATTGATTCCCTGACGTGCACTCCAAGTCCCCTGGATTGCTTCTGTTCCAAAAATAACTTTCCCGAAGGTTTCATTCCATTTGGACTCCGTTCGATATTCCTTTTCTGCGAAACACTGAAACAAGGGAAAAACAAAAACTGGCACTGGGCTCTGGGTTAATATGTTAGTCCCAAAAATAATATAAAAGTGCATAGTAAAGCCCATTAAACATCCAAGATGGATAATATAATAGCATGACTACTTCATAAATTATAGATACGTTGGAGATGTAATAGCATCCCCAAGCTTAATTCCTGCTCGTCCTCGAGTAGGTAAATGATAAAAGAAAGAATTTATGAAGTCTGAATGCTAGCGGTTGCATAAGTTTGATAAATGATAATTTCAATCACCTTTTTTAGCATCATTATATGTCATAACAGTAGTTCAACTCATAGAATTTTTCATGGTCAAGTAACAAGCTATTCACATGTTAAAGTATAGATCATAAACTTTCTTGAAAACTAACAAACCGTGTTATTAGTCATCAAACAATTACAATTCATCTTATTTTTAGGAAGAGTCTATGTCAGAGCTTTGATTCAGCAAACTTCACATACTCAACTATCATTTAGTCTTCCATGATTGCTACCACTCAAAGCATATTTTTAGAACAAATAGTATTCATCGAACACAGAGAAAGATAGGGGCTTAATGTTTCTCCTCCCATCCTATTACCTCAAGGGTAATGTCAACAATAATAATTCATGCTCAAATATATTTGAATGGCCATATATGCTTAGATCTTTCCATCACATGATGCTTGCCAACTAAAGAGTAGGTTGGAATGAGAAGGAATACTCTTGTCGGTGTCAAAACCGGCGGATCTCGGGTAGGGGGTCCCAAACTATGCGTCTAGGCGGATGGTAACAGGAGACAAGGGACACGATGTTTTTACCTGTGTTGGGCCCTCTCGATGGAGGTAAAACCCTACTCCTGCTTGATTAATATTGATGATATGGGTAGTACAAGAGTAGATCTACCACGAGATCAGAGAGGCTAAACCCTAGAATCTAGCCTATGGTATGATTGTCGTTTTTTCATCTATCGACTAACCTAGCCTCGGTTTATATAATGCACGAGAGGCCTAGGATAACAAGAGTCCTAGCCAAATACGCCGGTGAGGAGGAGTCCCTATCTTGATCGCCAAGTCTTGTGGAATCTTCCTTGTATGCGGCAGCTGTCCGGACTGGCCCATGGGTATACGGCCATGGGGGTCCTCGACCCAATCTAACAGATCGGGAGATGACGTGGTGAGTACCCCCTAGTCCAGGACCGTCAGTAGCCCCCTGAACCGGTCTTCAAGTTTAGGGGGACGCCTCGATTCTTCCGAACCGTTCTTCATCTTGACCATCGGTCTTGAAAACTGGTTCAACAAATCTTCTCATCTTCGATCTTGAGGATCGCTGAAATGCATTCGACGAGTTTACACGCCGAGTATCCGAGGAGCCCTTTAAGTTTCCGCCTTTATCAATGCCTTGTTATTTTATGCCACACCTCGGGTTTGAAGTTGTTCCCGGCGGCGCCCTCTTGCGTCCAAGCTCCAACGCCGGACTGCATTCGAGGTATCTTTTGCAGCCGAGCACCAACGCCGCACCGCTTCCCAGCTCTTACGCCGAATGTATCCGAAGTTCCAACGCCGGATCAGTATCCGAGTTCCAACGCCGGACTATGTATCCGAGCTCCAACGCCGGATCAGAACCGAGGTGTCGAATCACCTTGGTTCAAGAATTTTGAAGGAGTTTAGCCGAGCTTAATGCCGGAAATGCCCTCTATGGAGCCAGCCACTAGCGCCGAGCTTTATGCGGATCGCTTCGAGGTGGTGCACCACCGAATGTGGGCCGATTTTTGTCAATATTTTGATTGGTGCAATTTATTCTCTACCGAGATACATAGCCGTGAGCCCTCAAGGTGGGTATCGGTCTAAAACCCGAGATGCACATGAAGGATGACATAAGACCGTTGATCCTCAGAGTCGCCGAGACTCGGGTTGATTTGCAAAATCGGCCCGAGGGTCAAGTCCTAGCTCGCGAATACTTGAGACACAAAAGCGGCGTGTTTATTCCTCAAGACTCGGGTTGGGTGCGGCCGACCAACACGAGGATCAAAATCTCCTCGAGATCAGATACACTTAAAATTTTCTGCATTGGACAGCAATGCAAGAGCCCTCGAGACACCGGTCGGTGGCAACACCAGATCAGGGATCGATGTGCCCTTTAACATTTGTAAATAATAAGCGGAAGCCCAAGAGCCCCGAGCCTTAATGCGGCACGGGTGGCGAATTAAGGATTGATATCCATAGTAAAATCACAAATTATGTGTAATGACTCTATGTATCCAAGTACTTTACGTCATTAATGCTCGGATCCGCATTGTACAAAACTTTGTTGACCGACCATCGGCTTCACCTCCTCGGCCAATAGCCGAGGAGTGTTTGTCCTACTTTATATAGCCTTTATGAGGGCAAAGATTTACAACAAACAAGGCAATCTGGCCATATGGTTTTATAAACAAAGGTACGCAGAGAGATATGTTATATTACTGTTTAATGTAAGAAATGTCTTCCAAAGAAAATAGTCCCGCTTATCGGTTCCTTTCTTTGGGTTGTCATGCTAAGCATGATCATGAAACCTCAGCTCCAATGTAAGAGCAAAATATCGAGGATTTAGTTTGGGAGGCGATTAATAGCCCCGGTAGTGTTCGGCGACAATCGAGGTCAAGCCGTAAACACTTCGCCATTGTTATGAATGGCTCGTCGCTTAACACCGCCATCGGATCGCTGACCAGTTTACGCTTATTGTGACATCGTTTTCGGCTTTCTCCACCGAGGTGCTTAACCATGTGAGCTGGAAGCACAATCGCGATGGTTCTCCCTTGCACACCTAGCGAACAAAGCGGAACGTAGGAGGCAAGCGCAGGAGCCGGGCAACCCAACTATTGACCAAGACACATTCAAACCGATGCATATATAACAATATCCGAGAATGTTTTGCCGGATCTCTAAAGGTGTCCGGCGCAGCATCATGAGACTTGTGCTGAAAACACACAAACAGTTTAAAAGTGCCATAAGCTTGAAAACCAAAAACGCCAAGAAAACTTGACGTCCGAACGAGATCAAGTGTTGGTGCCAATCCAAAATTGGCCTTAGCAAAAGAAGTGCTTCATCGTGCTTGAACATGATACATCCTATCTCAAGACTTCAAGCGGGTCACCACGGCTTCAACCTCCTAACCCAAGGCGGAGTACTTCTCATTAGGCCGCTTTAGCAAACTAAACTCTAGCGGCTTTGAGAGAGAAATTAGGCTCCCGGCTAGTGACCACACGCCGTGTCGAAAAAAGGAGTGATAGATAATAATAATAATAAAACTTTGCAACGACTAAGAAGAAGAACACTTATCATAAAACGGCTCATATAAATTTAAGAGCCCCAAGTGACTTGGGTAAAAGAATGATTGCATGTGCCAAGTACTTATATCATATCTATGTTCAACCAACTTTAAACGCTGTCTTAACCGATCGTCGGCTTCTCCCTCTTGGTCAAGGACCGAAAAGTGTTATGTACTCCATCCGTCGAGAATATCGACGGTGTTTCCAATAACCAGCAATCGGGCCATAAGGTCAGTAATGCATAAAGCGCGCCAGGAACTTATGCTATATTATCGAAGTGTAAGAAGCATCTTCAAGAAAATAGTACCCCCACCGATACCTTTCTTCGGTGCTCATTGTTATTATGAGACTTGTGCAATAAATTTTTTGTACTCATGAGTTCCGTTGTGTGCCGACCATCATTGAAAACTATAAGAGCGCTAGCTTTCGGCTTCACCCAGTCTGAGGTCCGGCTCGGATGACCCGATCGTGACAATCGCAGAGGTTCTCCCTTTACTCCCTAGCCGAACAATTGGGAACGTAGGGGTAAACACAGGAGCGAGGCAACCCAGCTTGCAAATCGCTTAAGTCAATATGGTGCATATTGTGACGTAATACACAAACAAGGAACGAAGCCGTACAAGTATAATCATATGCAAGAGGAAAAGCTTCATGAAGGAAGCCCCCAAATGAATTGGGTATTTGAATTTATGCGTCACAAACAAAGTTTGGACAAGAATTTTTTTTTACAAGCAACATTTTTCCAAAAAAGTATAATGCTTGGTCGAACCGAACACAAATTACAAATTAAAGCTTTGAGCATAAAAGCGACTTAGCTGGTTAATGTGTTTGGTATTGATGACGTCCGAGCTTGATACGGGACAAGGTTCCATCCCCCAAGCCGGTCCCGAGGTAGCGGAGCGGAGAGCTCGACACGCCGAAGTGGTGACATAGCACGGTCAATGCAGACCGGCAGGGTGACGCCGAAGTCCCCGGATCATTTTCCTGTGCACAAAAAATGGTGCAAACCGGAGATGATAAAAAAATTGTTGCATAATAAATAATTTATGCAAAGTGAGTAATAAAATAAATATGGCCTGGCGCCAAAGTCAATGTCGATGCAGGGCGTCGGCGTGATGCGGTAAAGGCGTGGCAAAGCCTGAATTCACAGGTCGGTTCGAGCTCCGGATGCAGCGTTCGCCGGACTATGTACGAAAACTGACCGAACCACAATGCAACTGTCGTTAATGCGGCCACCATTTGATAGACCTGTGTACATATGATGGACAAACCAGAGTAATAATTCCTTGGGAAAAATGAACCCAAACAAGCAAAAAATACTGGGATTAATAGCACCTGGTTTATTTGTTGTAGCAATCCGAAGGAAGGTGATTCCCAAAATTGGGACTCGGTCCGCGCACCCATTGCCTGATGGGCGATAAAACGACGGCATGGCAATGCTGGCAAAGGTTGGCTCGCCGAGGCAAAGCCCTCGGTCCAGCTAACGTGACGGAGCTGGTCGGCTAGTGACGCCGAAGTGTCCGGAGTAGGTTGATGAAGAGATGGCGAAGCCCCCGGTCCAGCCGAGATGTCGAAGTAGGTCGGCGTGATGGACACCAGCTTGAAGAAGCAATAGTGCGGCCCTGCCGATGCAGGTCGTGACGTGGTCGATGCCGGCTTGATGAAGCGACCGTGCGGCGATGCCGGTATGCCCGCTCCGTGTAATCCGTGGGGCGGCGATGTTGGTGATGATTTATCCTTCGCGATGCCGGACTCTTGTTCGGCTTGCCGAGATGATGATCCGAAGAAGTTGAGCTCGGCTCAACAAAGTGACGACGTGTCTAGCGCAGGTCGGCAGCCGTGGAGCAATATTGCCGGACTGGTTTGACACCAGCATGATGTTGAAGATCATGTTCAAAAGATTTTAAAGTTAGTGGGATGTGTTCGGGAACAAAACACAATACCCCATACAAAACTTCCTTCAAAAAGGATGTCCGAAATCCCGTTCGTAAAAAGGACAAACTCGGGTCGGATTTGTTTTCGCGAAGAAAACAGATCCGAAAAGTGATGCACTAATCGGAAGGTTCCAGGAGTTTGGACGGTCGGATCGAACTGAAATTTTGAGGGCTGGTAGATATAGGAATTCCGCAATCGATCAACGGTTGGATCTTCCAAAGGAGGTCCGAGCTAGAAGCTAGACACCACGCCCTAAACTCGTCCAGATTCTCGTCCAGATTTGACAGGGCTCCGGTATATCGTAAATTGTCGGAGATTCCTCCATCGGAACTCGACAAAATTTAGCGTGGCTGTTGTAGACGTAATTACGCACTATTCCACCAAAGCAATCGTCAAACCGACGCTCGAGGAGGCGGTGACGGAGGATACAAGTTTGCTGTCCAGAAAAACAGCACGGTCGCCCGAGGGCAATGTTGACGTTGAGCCCTGGGCTCCCTGGATGATTCCTCCATGATCTTGATAGAGATCAGAGCTGATGTTGATGAAGGCCCTCATCCGAACATGACGATCGGAGGTAGGGCACAGTCCTTGGACGAACCAAGGTGACCAGTCGAGCTGGTGACGAAGATGCCGGAGTCGCAGTTGATCTGCAGGCGAGCCATCGACCTTTTGCCGAACACACAGCGGAACTCTCAATGAGAGCACCAATGTCGGTGTCAAACCGCGGATCTCGGTAGGGGGTCCCGAATCGCAAGGTCCGGGCGGATGGTAACAGGAGACAAGGGACACGATGTTTTTACCTGTGTTCGGGCCCTCTCGATGGAGGTAAAACCCTACTCCCGCTTGATTAATATTGATGATATGGGTAGTACAAGAGTAGATCTACCACGAGATCAGAGAGGCTAAACCCTAGAAGCTAGCCTATGGTATGATTGTCGTTTTTTCATCTATCGACTAGCCTAGCCTCGGTTTATATAATGCACGAGAGGCCTAGGATAACAAGAGTCCTAGCCGAATAGGCCGGTGGGGAGGAGTCCCTGTCTTGATCGCCAAGTCTTGTGGAATCTTCCTTGTATGCGGCAGCTGTCCGGACTGGCCCATGGGTATACGGCCATGGGGGTTCTCGGCCCAATCTAACAGATCGGGAGATGATGTGGTGAGTACCCCCTAGTCCAGGACACTGTCACTACTGACTCTTGCATAAAAGTAAAAGATAGGCCCTTCGCAGAGGGAGGAAGGGATTTGCAGAGGTGACAGAGCTCGAAGCAAAAACAGAGATAAAAATAATTTTGAGAGGTATGCTTTCATTGTCAACATAACGACCAAGAGTTCCCAATATCTTCCATACTAGATACATCATAGGCGGTTCCCACGCAGAAAGGTAAAGATTTTACTCCCCCTCCACCAACGATCACACTCCACGGCTTGTCCGAAACAACGGGTGTCGTCCAACTTTCAACAATCCGGGGGGAGTTTTGTTTAAATTATTTGCAAATTTGTTTTTGATCTTTTGATCATAGGACTGGGCATCCCAGTTACCAGCCATTTTCTCGTGAATGATGAGCAGAGTCCACTCATCGTGAGAATAACCCACATAGCATGGAAGATACTGCTAGCCCCTAGTCGCTACATGAGCGATTCGGGCATACAAAACATATTATTCTTTGAAGGTTTAGAGTTTGGCACATGCAAATTTATTTGGAACGACAGGTAAATACCGCATATAGGTAGATATGGTGGACACTCATGGAAGAAACTTGGTTCAAGGATTTTGGATGCACAAGCAGTATTCCCGCTTAGTACAGATATTTTGGCTAGCAAAGGATTCTAAATAGCAAGCACCACATGTTAGAGGATCCATAACAATATAAGTTCTATACAAATATACCCAAGCATAACTCATTATGTTGTCTTCCTTGTCCAAATTCAACTAATTTGCGCAGGTTTGAAAATAATTAATGGGGCTCACAATCATAGAAGATGTCCAAGATAGTATATTTATATGTGAAATCTCTCTTCCTTCAATATTCTTTCATGAATTGTTCAAGTGACCAATACAATGTTTGCTAACCTTCAATAAATTTACCGCCTCTACTTCTTATATCTGAAGTCATTACTACCCATGGGAAAGGCATATGAAACATATATAATTTCATATTTATGACATTCAAATCATTCGACCATTTACTCATAGGATATAAGTGAAGCACACGAGTAAATGACAAACTACTCCAAAAAGATATAAGTGAAGATCAATGAGTAGTAAAATAATTATGTAGCTATGTGAAGACTCTCTCTCATTTAAGAATTTCAGATCTTGGTAATTTATTCAAACAGCAAGCAAATCTAAAGAAAATAAAATGACGCTCCAAGCAAAACACATATCATGTGGTGAATAAAAATATAGCTCCAAGTAAAGTTACCGATGAACGAAAATGAAAGAGGGGATGCCTTCTGGGGCATCCCCAAGCTTAGACGCTTCGTTATCCCTGAATATTACCTTGGGTTTCCTGGGTCATCCCCAAGCTTAGGCTCTTGCCACTCCTTATTCCATAGTCCATCGAATCTTTACCCAAAACTTGAAAACTTCACAACACAAAACTCAACAGAAAACTCGTAAGCTCCGTTAGCGAAAGAAAACAAAACACCACTTCAAGGTACTGTATCGAACTCATTCTTAATTCATGTTGGTGTAATCTACTGTATTATAACTTCTCTATAGTTCATACCCTCTGATATTACTCGTAGATTCATCAAAATAAGCAAACAACACATAGAAAACAGAATCTGTCAAAAACAGAACAGTCTGTATTAATCTGTATCAAACGTATACTTATGGAACTCCAAATATTCTAAAATAAATTGGTGGACCGGAGGAATTTGTCTAGTAATCATCTGAAAAAATAATCAACTAAATTGCACTCTCCAATAAAAAGTTTTAGCTAATCTCGTGAGCGCTAAAGTTTCTGTTTTTACAGCATGATCATAAAGACTTCACCCAAGTCTTCCCAAAGGTTCTACTTGGCACAAACACTAATTAAAACATAAAATCACATCTTAACAGAAGCTAGATGGATTATTTATTACTAAACAGAACCAAAAAGCAAAAAACTAAAATAAAATTGGGTTGCCTACCAACAAGCGCTAACGTTTAAAGCCCCTAGCTAGGCATGATGATTTCAATGATGCTCACATAAGACATAAGAATTGAATCATAAAGAGAGCATCATGAAGAATATGACTAGCACATTTAAGTCTGACCACTTCCTGTGCATAGGGATTTTGTGAGAAAATAACTTATGGGAACAATAATCAACTAGCATATGAAGGCAAAACAAGCATAACTTCAAAACTTTAAGCACATAGAGAGGAAACTTGATATTATTGCAATTCCTACAAGCATATGTTCCTCCCTCGTAATAGTTTTCAGTAGCATCATGAATGAATTCAACAATATAACCAGCACCCAAAGCATTCTTTTCATGATCTACTTGCATAGAGATTTTACTACTCTCCACATAAGCAAAATTCTTCTCATTCGGAATAGTGGGAGTATCATAGGAGACTCGAATACTATAAATTGTTTCCACATTAAAAGAGTAATGTTCAGAAAAAGGGTAATCATAATCATGACAAGTTTTATAAATATAATGATCACTACTTTTTATAGCATAAGTTTCATCACAATAATCATCATAAGTAGCAACTTTGTTCTCATCATAATCAATTGAAACCTCTTCCAAAATAGTGGATACATCACTAAATAAAGTCATGACCTCTCCAAATCCACTTTCATAAATATTAAAAGATTCAACACCCTCCAAAATAGTGGGATCATTACTTCCTAAAGTTGACACTCTTCCAAACCCACTCTCATCAATATAGTCATCATAAGTAGGAGGCATGCTAACATCATAACAAATTTGCATATCAAAATTTGGGAGGTTAATAACATCATCTTCATTAAACATAGCCTCCCCAAGCTTGGGACAAACATTAATTTCAGCAAATATATTCTCAAACTTGTCATTCTCATCAAACATATCATCCCCAAGCTTGGGCCTTTTCATATCATAAGCATAATCACTCTCATCATTAATAGTATGGATAGCACCAATAGTATAGCAATTATCATATTCTTCCAAGCAAGTGCCAAAAAGATTTTCAAGATCACAAGAAGTATCATTATCTTCCCAATCATAATCGTCACAACAAGCAATAGGCATAACGAGATCATCATCAAATGAATCATCTTCCACAATTATTTTTGATTCATTTTCATGAGGCACAACAATGATAGGAGCAACATTAATTGGGGGAGATGTCCTTTTACCTCTCTTCCTTTTTCTTTTCTTCTTGTTCACCACATCATGTGTGGGTTCAATCCTTTTTTTGGAGCTCCTTATTAATGAGATTGGTTGAATAGAGGTCGCCTCCTCGTTACCTGATTCATCATAAGAAATAATAGGAGAATATTGGGAAGTCTCTTCCCTTTCGTTAGTATTCTCTTAATCTTCTATTTATTTTCTTTTCTATATGTAATTGGCAATATAAGGATTTTCAATGCAATTCACCACACAATACATATAAATTTCTTCTAGATCAAAATCAAGAAGTTTATAACGGGCAAATTCTGGAAGATGCTTAGTTATACGTTTCATTTCTTCGTAACCCATAAGCAAACTAAGTTCATTATAATGTGCAAGGGAAATCAAGTCATCACAATTTTTGGACACGATTAGATCATGAAACAATTTGCATCCAATAGTTAAATGACTCCGTTCATTGCAAAGTTCACAAGTATGGCCAAGAAAATTTAAATTTTCAGCACAAACATCTAGCCTTTCTTGCAACAATTTAGTTTCTAAATGCTTATGCCTCTTGCAATATCTATCTTCCCTATTTGGTGTGTACTTGCAAACCCAATGCACTCCACAAAAATTGATATGTTTATAGGAGACATTTTCATCGTAACTAGTGCAATCATCATTAGTACTATGGATATTCAAAGAGTTCATACTAACAACATTGCAATCATGCTCATCATTCAAAGATTTAGTGCCAAACATTATAATGCATTCTTCTTCTAACACTTTGGCACAATTTTCTTTTCCATCATACACACGAAAGATATTAAAAAGATGAAGCGTATGAGACAAACTTAATTCATTTTTTGTAGTTTTCTTTTATAAAGTAAACTAGTGCTAAAACAAGAAACAAAAAGATTCGATTGCAAGATCTAAAGATATACCTTCAAGCACTCACCTCCCCGGCAACGGTGCCAGAAGAGAGCTTAGTTGAAGGGTGTGAGTGCCGCTTACCTAGCTTCCCCGGCAACAGCGCCAAAAAAGAGCTTGATGTCTACTACGCAACCTTCTTCTTGTAGACGTTGTTGGGCCTCCAAGTGCAGAGGTTTGTAGGACAGTAGAAAATTTCCCTCAAGTGGATGACCTAAGGTTTATCAATCCGAGAAAGGCGTAGGATGAAGATGGTCTCTCTCAAACAACCCTGCAACCAAATAACAAAGAGTCTCTTGTGTACCCAACACACCTAATACAATGGTAAATTGTATAGGTGCACTAGTTAGGCGAAGAGATGGTGATACAAGTGCAATATGGATGGTAGATATAGGTTTTTGTAATCTGAAAATATAAAAAAAGCAAGGTAACTAATGATAAAAAGTGAGAACAAACGGTATTGCAATGCGTTGAAACAAGGCCTAGGGTTCATACTTTCACTAGTGCAAGTTCTCTCAACAATAATAACATAATTGGATCATATAACTATCCCTCGACATGCAACAAAGAGTCACTCCAAAGTCACTAATAGAGGAGAACAAACGAAGAGATTATGGTAGGGTAAGAAACCACCTCAAAGTTATTCTTTCTGATCAATCCATTGGGCTATTCCTATAAGTGTCACAAACAGCCCTAGAGTTCGTAGTAAAATAACACCTTAAGACACACATCAACCAAAACCCTAATGTCACCTAGATACTCCAATGTCAGCTCAAGTATCAGTGGGTATGATTATACGGTATGGATCACACAATCTCAGATTCATCTATTCAACCAACACATAGAACCTCAAAGAGTGCCCCAAAGTTTCTACCGGAGAGTCAAAACGAAAACGTGTGCCAACCCCTATGCATAGGTTCATGGGCGGAACCCGCAAGTTGATCACCAAAACATACATCAAGTGGATCACGTGATATTCCATTGTCACCACAGATAAGCACGGCAATACATACATCAAGTGTTCTCAAATCCTTAAAGACTCAATCCGATAAGATAACTTCAAAGGGAAAACTCAATCCATTACAAGAGAGTAGAGGGGGAGAAACGTCATAAGATCCAACTATAATAGCAAAGCTTGTGATACATCAAGATCGTGCCAAATCAAGAGCACGAGAGAGAGAGAGAGAGAGAGAGAGAGAGAGAGAGAGGAGATCAAACACATAGTTACTAGTACATACCCTCAGCCCCGAGGGTGAACTACTCCCTCCTCGTCATGGAGAGTGCCGGGATGATGAAGATGGCCACCGGTGAGGGTTCCCCCCTCCGGCAAGGTGCTGGAACAGGGTCCCGATTGGTTTTTGGTGGCTACAGAGGCTTGTGGCGGCGGAACTCCCGATCTCTTCTGTTACCCGATGGTTTTAGGGTATATTGGTATATATAGGAGGAAGAAATACGTCAGGGGAGCCATGAGGGGCCCACGAGGGTGGAGGGCGCGCCCAGGGGGTGGGCACGCCCTCCTGCCTCGTGCCCTCCTCATTAATTCCCTGACGTGCACTCCAAGTCCCCTGGTTGCTTCCGTTCCAAAAATAACTTTCCCGAAGGTTTCATTCCGTTTGGACTCCGTTTGATATTCCTTTTCTCGCAAACATCAAACAAGGGAAAAAATGAAACCGCACTGGCTCGGGTTAATAAGTTAGTCCCAAAATAATATAAAAGTGCATAGTAAAGCCCATTAAACATCCAAGATGGATAATATAATAGCATGAATACTTCATAAATTATAGATACGTTGGAGACGTATCAGAATCCAAATCACATTTTCCAAGATATCTACAATTCATCATTTATCTGGTTTATATAAACTCCATAACTCATATGATTTCTATTAGTCAGACTTACATGCGGTGCTCTTGTTTAGTGTATATTTTGTTGTTCCCCAAATTTTATAAAAGCAGATCGGTAATAAAATAATTCCACAATTATTGAAGTGTTTTTGCTAAACTTATGACTCGGATAATTTTTCTTCAATGTTGAAGAATTACTTTATCTTTTGTCATAATGATCCTTATCTTCATCATAAATATTTGAACTGTTCAAATAATATATTCAAGTTCCTTTGAACTATTCAAAAATTTCAGTTTTGTGTTTTAAGTACATCATATTTACCTAATCTTTAATGAAGCATAATTATCCACTCCGTCGTGTGTTATTCATCGGACTTTATACATCATAATGTATTCTTTTATTTGATTTCTCAATTAATATAATTCAATACTTCATCTATATGAAGATTGTTTCCCGATATAACCAAACAGTGCCACATTAAAGTGGAGCTCATCAGTCTTCTCAATACATTTAGCATTAATGTTATAAATTTTCAAATCAAGATTCATGAACAAACCATCAAAATCTAAGGTAAATCCAAACAATTCTTTAATCACTTCAACAACTATTGTTCGAAACTTTATAAGACTATCCGTTGCATAATCCAAAACATTATGTCTTACACAACTCCAGAACGTAATAACTATTATTCGATCCTAAGATAAATCTTGAAGATAAACTAAAGCCATGATTCCATTGGTCTTGAGTAGTGATCCCATCACCATCCTTGACTAGCATCACATCTTTATTTCTTCTCAACTTCTGAGCTTTATGTAGTCCCTGCATCGGATTGCAAACGAGAGCGGTCGATTAGTATCAAATACTTTTGACTTGCAGAAACAAGAGAAATAATATTAGCTTTGTATAACTTTTATACCTTTATCGGAAGAACCATTCTTATTATCCGCCAAATATTTCTTTCAGTTCCGCTTCCAGTGACCCTTCTGTTTGCAATAGAAACATTCAGTCTCCTTAGAGGCTGAAAGCACAAGTGCTCCCTGGGTGGTTTTGGTAATTAATGTCAACATATATCTTGTTGGACTAATGCTTCTATCTAGTATGTTTCAGATGAGTTCAACAATGGAGTGGCATGGACTAGAGGATATGGAACCCCTTCAAGATGCTGAGGACGAAGGATTGGCTCAAGCTCAAAGCTCAGGACCCTACATTTCTATTTTAGTGGTGCAAGATCACATTGAGTCCATAGGAAAGCCAATACTATTAAGAGGGGATGAGGTGTTGCTTAATGGCTTGCTTGCTCAAAGTGCTTAGTGATATGATCCAAAGCTCTCAACCACTTTCTCATATCCATATATGTCCCAAACCAATAGTCAAACTCAGCCCCACCGATTCTTTCTATCTGGCGCCACCGAGTTATCTTGACATAGCCACTGCCAGAAACCCTAGTCAGTTCGGTCTCACCGATGGGATCTTGGTCTCACCGAGATGGGCTTGCAAACTCTCTGTTGTCTGTGCAATAATTTTGGTCCCATCGAGAATTGCAACCGGCCCCACCGAGTTTGCTTGGCCAACATTCTGTTTCACTTATTACCCAAATCGGTTCCACCGAGTTTGAGTAATCGGTCAAACCGGGTTTTGGATTTACCCTAACCCTAGCACATCGGTCCCACCGAGTTGATCCAGTCGGTCCCACCGAAACACCTAACGGTCACATTATGAACCAATTCGGTCTGACCGAGTTCTCTGATTCGGTCCCACCGAGTTTAGTGATTTGTGTGTAACGGTTAGATTTTGTGTGGAGGCTATATATATGAAGGAAATATGCCCTAGAGGCAATAATAAAGTTATTATTTATTTCCTTATATCATGATAAATGTTTATTATTCATGCTAGAATTGTATTAACCGGAAACATAATACATGTGTGAATACATAGACAAACATATAGTCACTAGTATGCCTCTACTAGACTAGCTCATTGATCAAAGATGGTTATGTTTCCTAACCATAGACATGAGTTGTCATTTGATTAATGGGATCACATCATTAGGAGAATGATGTGATTGACATGACCCATTCCGTTAGCTTAGCACTTGATCGTTTAGTATATTGCTATTGCTTTCTTCATGACTTATACATGTTCTGTAACTATGAGATTATGCAACTCCCGTTTACGGAGGAACACTTTGGGTACTACCAAACATCACAACGAATCGGGTGATTATAAAGGAGTACTACAAGTGTCTCCAAAGGTACATGTTGGGTTGGCGATTTCGAGATTAGGTTTTGTCACTCCGATTGTCGGAGAGGTATCTCTAGGCCTTCTCGGTAATACACATCACATAAGCCTTACAAGCATTGCAACTAATAAGTTAGTTGTGAGATGATGTATTACGGAACGAGTAAAGAGACTTGCGTAACGAGATTGAACTAGGTATTGGATACCGACGATCGAATCTCGGGTAAGTAACATACCGATGACAAAGGAACGACGTATGTTGTTATGCGGTTTGACCGATAAAGATCTTCGTAGAATATGTAGGAACCAATATGGGCATCCAGGTTCCGCTATTGGTTATTGACCGAGAATAGTTCTAGGTCATGTCTACATAGTTCTCGAACCCGTAGGGTCCGCACGCTTAACGCTTCGATGACAGTTTATTATGAGTTTATAAGTTTTGATGTACCAAGGTTGTTCGAGTCCGGATGTGATCACGGACATGACGAGGAGTCGAAATGGTCGAGACATAAAGATTGATATATTGGAAGCCTATGTTTGGACTTGAAAGGTTCGGATGAAAACAGGATTTTACCGAACACGGGGTTACGGAACCCCGGGGGTCAATGGGCCTTGATGGGCCATAAGGGGAGAAGAGGAGGGCGGCCAGGGCAGGCGCGCCCTCCCCTCTAGTCCGAATAGGACAAGGAGAGGGGGCGGCACCCCCTTCCTCTTCCCTCCCCAAACCTAATCCAACTAGGAGGGGGGAGTCCTACTCCGGTGGGAGTAGGACTCCTCCAGCGCGCCTCCCTAGGGCCGGCCGCACCCCCTTGCTCCTTTATATACTGGGCAGGGGCACCCCATGACACACAAGTTGATCTACGTGATCGTTCCTTAGCCGTGTGCGGTGCCCCTCCACCATATTACACCTCGGTCATATCGTCATGAGCTTAAGCGAAGCCCTCGTCGGTGGAGCATCATCATCGTCACCACGCCGTCAGGTTGTGGAACTCATCCCGACGCTTTGCTGGATCGGAGCCCGGGATCGCCATCGAGCTGAACGTGTGCGTAACTCGGAGGTGCCGACGTTCGGTACTTGGATCGGTCGGATCGTGAAGACGTCGACTACATCAACCGCGTTGTTATAACGCCTTCGCCACGGTCTCACGAGGGTACGTGGACACACTCTCCCTCTCGTTGCTATGCCATCACCATGGTCTTGCATGTGCGTAGGAATTTTTTAAATTACTACGTTCCCCAACAATGGCATCCGAGCCTGGTTTTATGCGTTGATGTCATATGCACGAGTAGAACACAAGTGAGTTGTGGGCGATATAAGTCATACCGCTTACCGACATGTCATACTTTGGTTCGGCGGTATTGTGAGATGAAGCGGCCCGGACCGGCATTACGCAGACGCTTACGCGAGACTGGTTTCACCGCTCGAGCACTAGTTGCTTAAAGGTGACCGCGGGTGTCTGTTTTCTCACTTTAGTTGAACTGAGTGTGGCTACGCCCATCCTTGCGAAGGTTAAAACAGTACCAACTTGACAAACTATCGTTGTGGTTTTGATGCGAGGTAAGAACGGTTCTTGCTCAGCCCGTAGCAGCCACGTAAAACTTGCAACAACAAAGTAGAGGACGCCTAACTTGTTTTTGCAGGGCATGTTGTGATGTGATGTGGTCAAGACGTGATGCTATATTTTATTGTATGAGATGACCATGTTTTGTAACCGAAGTTATCGGCAATCGGCGAGGAGCCATATGGTTGTCGCTTTATTGTATGAAATGCAACGCCATGTAATTGCTTTACTTTATCACTAAGCGTAGCGATAGTCGTAGAAGCAATAGTTGGCGAGACGACAACGATGCTACGATGGAGATCAAGGTGTCGCGCCGGTGACGATGGTGATCATGACGGTGCTTGGCGATGGAGATCACAAGCACAAGATGATGATGACCATATCATATCACTTATATTGATTGCATGTGATGTTTATCCTTTATGCATCTTATCTTGCTTTGATTGACGGTAGCATTATAAGATGATCTCTTACTAAAATTATCAAGAAGTGTTCTCCACGAGTATGCACCGTTAGAAAGTTCTTCGTCTTTGAGACACCACGTGATGATCGGGTGTGATAGGCTCTACGTTCAAATACAACGGTGCAAAACAGTTGCACACGCGAATACTCAAAGTTAAACTTGACGAGCCTAGCATATAACAGATATGGCCTCGAAACACGGAGACCGAAGGTCGAACGTGAATCATATAGTAGATATGATCAACATAGTGATGTTCACCATTGAAACTACTCCATCTCACGTGATGATCGGACATGGTTTAGTTGATTTGGATCACGTAATCACTTAGATGACTAGAGAGATGTCTGTCTAAGTGGGAGTTTTAATATGATTAATTAAACTTAAATTTATCATGAACTTAGTACCGATAGTATTTTTGCTTGTCTATGTTTATCGTAGATAGATGGCTTGTGCTGTTGTTCCGTTGAATTTTAATGCGTTCCTTGAGAAAGCAAAGTTGAAAGATGATGGTAGCAATTACACGGATCGGGTTCAGAATTTGAGGATTATCCTCATTGCTGCATGTAAGAATTACGCCTGGAAGCACCGCTAGGTGCCGTGCCTGCTGCAGAGCAACGCCGAAGTTGTGAACGTCTGGCGAGCAAAGTCGATGACTACTCTATAGTTCGATGTGCCATGCTTTACGGCTTAGAACCGGGTCTTCAACGACGTTTTGAACGTCATGGAGCATATGAGATGTTCCAGAGTTGAAGTTAATATTTCAAGCAAATGCCCGGATTGAGAGATATGAAGTCTCCAATAAGTTCTATAGCTGCAAGATGGAGGAGAATAGTTCGTCGGTGAACATATACTCAAAATGTCCGGGTATAATAATCACTTGATTCAACTGGGAGTTACTCTTCCGGATGATAGTGTCATTGATGTAATTCTCCAATCATCGCCACCAAGCTACAAGAGCTTCGTGATGAACTATAATATGCAAGGGATGACCAAAACAATTCCCGAGCTCTTCGCAATGCTAAAAGTCATGGAGGTAGAAATCAAGAAAGAGCATCAAGTGTTGATGGTCAACAAGACCACTAGTTTCAAGAAAAGGGTAAAGGAAAGAAGAAGGAACTTCAAGAACAGCAAGAAAGTTGCTGCTCAAGAGAAGAAACCCAAGTCTAGACCTAAGCCCTGGCCGAGTGTTTTTACCGCAAAGACTAGACTTTGGAAGCGGAACTGCCCCAAGTATTTGGCGGATAAGAAGGATGGCAAGGTGATCAAAGGTATATGTGATATACATGTTATTGATGTGTACCTTACTAATACTCGCAGAGTACCGGTATTTGATACCGGTTACATTGCTAATATTTGCAACTCAAACAGAACTACGGATTGCGAAGATTGGCTAAGGACGAGGTGACGATGCGCGTGGGAAATGGTTCCAAAGTCGATGTGATCGCGGTCGGCACGCTACCTCTACATCTACCATCGGGATTAGTTTTAGACCTAAATAATTGTTATTTGGTGCCGCGTTAAGCATGAACATTATATCTGGATCTTGTTTGATGCGAGACGGTTATTCATTTAAGACAGAGAATAATGGTTGTTCTATTTATATGAATAATATCTTTTATGGTCATGCACCCTTGAAGAGTGGTCTATTTTATTGAATCTCGATAGTAGTAATACACATATTCATAGTGTTGAAACCAAAAGATGCAGAGTTGATAATGATAATGCAACTTATTTGTGGCATCGCCGTTTGGGTCATATCGGTGTAAACGCATGAAGAAACTCCATACCGATGGACTTTTGGAATCACTTGATTATGAATCACTTGGTACTTGCGAACCGTGCCTCATGGGCAAGATGACTAAAACGCCGTTCTCGGAACTATGGAGCGAGCAACTGATTTGTTGGAAATCATACATACCGATGTTTGTGGTCCAATGAATGTTGAGGCACTTGGCGGGTATCGTTATTTTCTCACCTTCATAGATGATTTGAGCAGATATGGGTATATCTACTTAATGAAACACAAATCTGAAACATTTGAAAAGTTCAAAGAATTTCAGAGTGAAGTGGAAAATCATCGTAACAAGAAAATAAAATTTCTACGATCTGATCGTGGAGGAGAATATTTGAGTTACGAGTTTGGTTCACATTTGAAACAATGCGGAATAGTTTCGCAACTCACGCCACCCGGAACACCACAGAGAAATGGTGTGTCCGAACGTCGTAATCGCACTTTACTTGATATGGTGCGATCTATGATGTCTCTTACTGATTTACCGCTATCGTTTTGGGGATATGCTTTAGAGACGGCCGCATTCATGTTAAATAGGGCACCATCAAAATCCGTTGAGACGACACCTTATGAATTGTGGTTTGGCAAGAAACCAAAGTTGTCGTTTCTTAAAGTTTGGGGCTGCGAGGCTTATGTGAAGAAACTTCAACCAGATAAGCTCGAACCCAAGTCGGAAAAATGTGTCTTCATAGGATACCCAAAGGAGACTGTTGGGTACACCTTCTATCACAGATCTGAAGGCAAGATTTTCGTTGCTAAATTCGGATCCTTTCTAGAGAAGGAGTTTCTCTCAAAGAAGTGAGTGGGAGGAAAGTAGAACTTGATGAGATAATCAGATCTGCTCCCTTATTGGAAAGTAGTTCATCACAAGAAACGGTTCTGTGACAACTACACCAATTAGTGAGGAAACTAATGATGTTGATCATAAAACTTCAGATCAAGTTACTACTGAACTTCAGAGGTCAACCAGAGTAAAATACGCACGAGTGGTACGGTAATCCTATTCGAAGTCATGTTACTTGACCATGGCGAACCTACAAACTATGAAGAAGCGATGGTGAGCCCAGATTCGCAAAATGGCTGGAAACCATGAAATCTGAGATGGGATCCATGTATGAGAACAAAGTATGGACTTTGGTTGACTTGCCCGATGATCGGCAAGCCATTGAGAATAAATGGATCTTTAATAAGAAGATTGACGCCGATGGTAATGTAATCGTCTATAAAGCTCGACTTGTTGCGAAAGGTTTTCGACAAGTTCAAGGGTTGACTACGATGAGACTTTCTCACCCGTAGCGATGCTTAAGTCTGTCCGAATCATGTTAGCAATTGCCGCATTTTATGATTATGAAATTTGGCAAATGGATGTAAAACTGCATTCTTGAATGGATTTCTAGAAGAAGAGTTGTATATGATGCAACCAGAAGGTTTTGTTGATCCAAAGGGTGCTGACAAAGTGTGCAAGCTCCAGCGATCAATTTATGGTCAGTGCAAGCCTCTCGGAGTTGGAATAAACGCTTTGATAGTGTGATCAAAGCATATGGTTTTATCTGCACTTTTGGAGAAGCCTGTATTTACAAGAAAGTGAGTGGGAGCTCAGTAGCATTTTCGATATTATATGTGGACGATATATTATTGATTGGAAATGATATAGAATTTCTAGATAGCATAAAAGGATACTTGAATAAAAGTTTTTCAATGAAAGACCTCGGTGAAGCTGCTTACATATTAGGCATCAAGATCTATAGAGATAGATCAAGACGCTTAATTGGACTTTCACAAAGCACATACCTTGATAAAGTTTTGAAAAATTTCAAAATGGATCGTGCAAAGAAAGGTTTTTACTCATTACAAGGTGTGAGATTGAGTCGGACTCAATGCCCGACCACGCAGAAGATAGAGAAAATGAAAGATGTTCCTATGCTTCAGCCATAGGCTCTATCATGTATGCAATGCTGTGTACCAGACCGACGTATGCTTAGCAATAAGCTTGGCAGGAAGGTACCAAAGTAATCCAGAGTGGATCATCGACAGCGGTCAAGAACATCTGAAATACGAAAAGGACTAAGGATATGTTTCTCGATATGGAGGTGACAAAGAGCTAGTCGTAAATGGTTACGTCGATGCAAGCTTTGACACCGATCCGGACGATTCTAAATCGCAAACCGGATACGTCTTTTTATTAAACGGTGGAGCTGTCGGTTGGTGCAGTTCTAAACAAAGCGCCGTGGCGGGATCTCGCATGTGAAGCGGAGTACATAGCTGCTTCGAAGCAGCAAATGAAGGAGTCGGATGAAAGAGTTCATTTCCGATCTAGGTGTCATACCTAGTGCATCGGGACCAATGAAGATCTTCTGTGACAATATGGTGCAATTGCCTTGGCAAAGGAATCCAGATTTCACAAGAGGACCAAGCATATCAAAAGACGCTTCAATTCCATTCGGGACCAGTCCAAGTGGGAGACATAGAGATTTGCAAAATACATACGGATCTGAATGTTGCAGACCGTTGACTAAGCCTCTTCCACGAGCAAAAATGATCAGCACCAAGACTCCATGGGTGTTAGAATCATTCTTGTGTAATCTAGATTATTGACTCTAGTGCAAGTGGGAGATCAAGGAAATATGCCCTAGAGGCAATAATAAAGTTATTATTTATTTCCTTATATCATGATAAATGTTTATTATTCATGCTAGAATTGTATTAACGGAAACATAATACATGTGTGAATACATAGACAAACATATAGTCACTAGTATGCCTCTACTAGACTAGCTCATTGATCAAAGATGGTTATGTTTCCTAACCATAGACATGAGTTGTCATTTGATTAATGGGATCACATCATTAGGAGAATGATGTGATTGACATGACCCATTTCGTTAGCTTAGCACTTGATCGTTTAGTATATTGCTATTGCTTTCTTCATGACTTATACATGTTCCTCGTAACTATGAGATTATGCAACTCCTGTTTACGGAGGAACACTTTGGTACTACCAAACGTCACAACGAATCGGGTGATTATAAAGGAGTACTACAGGTGTCTCCAAAGGTACATGTTGGGTTGGCGATTCGAGATTAGGTTTTATCACTCCGATTGTCGGAGAGGTATCTCTAGGCCTTCTCGGTAATACACATCACATAAGCCTTGCAAGCATTGCAACTAATAAGTTAGTTGTGAGATGATGTATTACGGAACGAGTAAAGAGACTTGCCGGTAACGAGATTGAACTAGGTATTGGATACCGACGATCGAATCTCGGGTAAGTAACATACCGATGACAAAGGAACGACGTATGTTGTTATGCGGTTTGACCGATAAAGATCTTCGTAGAATATGTAGGAACCAATATGGGCATCCAGGTTCCGCTATTGGTTATTGACCGAGAATAGTTCTAGGTCATGTCTACATAGTTCTCGAACCCGTAGGGTCCGCACGCTTAACGTTTCGATGACAGTTTATTATGAGTTTATAAGTTTTGATGTACCAAGGTTGTTCGAGTCCGGATGTGATCACGGACATGACGAGGAGTCTCGAAATGGTCGAGACATAAAGATTGATATATTGGAAGCCTATGTTTGGACTTGGAAGGTTCCGGATGAAAACAGATTTTACTGGAACACCGGGTTACTGGAACCCCGGGGGTCAATGGGCCTTGATGGGCCATAAGGGGAGAAGAGGAGGGCGGCCAGGGGCAGGCCGCCCCCCCCTCTAGTCCGAATAGGACAAGGAGAGGCGGCGCCCCTTCCCTCTTCCCTCCCCAAACCTAATCCAACTAGGAAGGGGGAGTCCTACTCCGGTGGGAGTAGGACTCCTCCAGCGCCTCCCTAGGGCCGGCCGCACCCCTTGCTCCTTTATATCTGAGGCGGGGGCACCCCATGACACACAAGTTGATCTACGTGATCGTTCCTTAGCCGTGTGCGGTGCCCCCTCCACCATATTACACCTCGGTCATATCGTCATGAGCTTAGGCGAAGCCCTGCGTCGGTGGAGCATCATCATCGTCACCACGCCGTCGTCTTCGACGGAACTCATCCCCGACGCTTTGCTGGATCGGAGCCCGGGGATCGTCATCGAGCTGAACGTGTGCAGAACTCGGAGGTGCCGTACGTTCGGTACTTGGATCGGTCGGATCGTGAAGACGCACGACTACATCAACAGCGTTGTTATAACGCTTCGCTTCACGGTCTCACGAGGGCGTGGACACACACTCTCCCCTCTCGTTGCTATGCCATCACCATGGTCTTGCATGTGCGTAGGAAATTTTTTGAAATTACTACGTTCCCCAACAATATACCCCTCCACCCACTCTTCATCCGTGAAGAGAGCCATCAGAACATGCCTACACTTCCAATACATATTTTCTGAGAGAGAACCACCTATACTTGTGTTGAGGTCAAGATATTCCATTCCAACCACATAAATCTTGATCTCTAGCCTTTCCCAAGTTGCTTTCCACTCAAATCTTCTTTCTACCTAATCCAATCCTATGAGAGAGAGCTGAGTGTTGGGGAGACTATCATTTGAAGCACAAGAGCAAGGATTTCATCATCAACACACCATTTGTTACTTCTTGGAGAGTGGTGTCTCCTAGATTGGCTAGGTGTCACTTGGGAGCCTCCGGCAAGATTGTGGAGTTGAACCAAGGAGTTTGTAAGGGCAAGGAGATCGCCTACTTCGTGAAGATCTACCCTAGTGAGGCAAGTCCTTCGTGGGCGACGGCCATGGTGGGATAGACAAGGTTGCTTCTTCATGGACTCTTCGTTGGTGGAGCCCTCCGTGGACTCGCGCAACCGCTACCCTTCGTGGGTTGAAGTCTCCATCAACGTGGATGTACGATAGCACCACCTATCGGAACCACGGATAAAAAATCTCCGTGTCTCCAAATTGCGTTTGCACACTCCAATTCCTTCTCTTTACATTCTTGCAACTTGCATGCTTTACTTTCCGCTGCTCATATACTCTTGTATGCTTGCATGGTTGCTTGATATGTATTGTGTAATGTTTAAACTTGTGCCAAAACTTCACCTCAACTTAAGAGAAAATATAAACTGCAACTTTCCTTGATTAGAGTCTATTCACCCCTCCCCCCTCTAGACACCTCTTCTCAATCCTTTCAGAGGCTCTGCCCTTGTTCTTGTTCTGAGAGACGGTCTTACCGGCACCAGTAGATTTCTTCTTGGACTTGCCCTTCTTTATGCACGTATCTGTACCGGCTCCGCCCACAAAGAGAAACATGTAAAGTGGCTTAAAAATCCGAAGTAGCATTGTGTTTAGGCACCGCTATAGATGCACACTAGAGGGGATTCTGGACTCCCCGGGAACGTTTTAATCCCACTTGTCTCAAGTCTCTCATTTTATAATTCTAGTTGTTTACTTTTTTTGAATTATTTATCTTTACACTTGCAACATCATTTGCATCACTTTACCACTACTTTGGATCGCAAACAAATTTACATGCATTTTGCTCGAAGCATTCAAGAGACAAGAGATTGATTCCTGTGCTCCCTATGGGATCGATACTCTTACTTCAAAAAAGCTAAAACTAAACCTTGTGCACTTGCAGACATCAATGGTCCAAGCATTACTCTGTTTGTTCTGAATTTAATACCTTAAAATGCATGCTGGATAGCGGTCGAGGTGTGGAGTAATACTACTAGATTTAGTAAGATTAACGGTCTACTTGTCATGAACATAATGCCTATATATTGATCATGTCATGAAGAATCATCATAACTATGCGCTATTCTATTAATTGCCCAACAATAATTTGTTTACCCACCATACTATGCTCATAGGAGAGATGCCTTTAGTGAACGTTATGGCCCCCTGGGTCCATTCACTTTTAATTTCCTTTTTATTTTATCTATCTACTACTATCAGATTTAATCTTGCAATTAGCGAGTACAAGGGGTTTGTCAATCCTCTTGCGCGCATTGGGTGCAAGTACTTGCTTTGTGTGTGTGCAGGTACTGCTGAAAGTGTTCGTGTGGTGTCTCCTACTGGTTCGATAAACCTTGGTTCTTAACTGAGGGAAATACTATCTGCTACTATACTACATCACCCTTCCTCTTCGGGAAAATCCCAACGCCTATCGCAAGTCGCAGTCCTTAGCAACATTGAGGATTGGGCCACTTGCCGCACCTTGCTACTTTTGTTATTTGTTACTTGCTAACAATTATATTGCTACCAAATTATCAAACTATCTTCCAACACTTGGAGAGAATACCTTGCTGAAAGTTGTCTATCAATTTCTTCTGCTCCTTGTTGGGTTCGCCACTCTTTACTTATCGAAAGGACTACGACTGATCCCCTATACGCGTGGGTCATCAGTACCCCATGGTGTAGTTGTGCCCGTTGCGGTATAGTTGCACGGTGGAGCTTCCGATTACAGAGTCTCTTGAACAAAGGAGATTGTTGAAGCATATTGATGTCATTGCATGAACCTGGTGTGCCATAGAAAGCATGTCAAATCCACAAGTCATGTGATATCACTACTTCAAGTATGATGGTGACTTCTTTGACGTGACCTTGGTATTGCCCACGCAAATTTTTGAGCAGTTCTTCCATTGCGAGTGCATGCAATCAGCTGAACCTAACATACTGGTAAATCGTCGTGTTGCTCCAATTGCAAGAATTTTTCTGTGTCCTCCACATTTGGCTCTCTCACACTCTGGTCTAAACCCGGGCATGGATAACCCAGCCCGATGACCCGGCCCGAGAAAAGGGCTTCGGGCTTGACATTCGGGTCGGGCTCAGGCTTCTCTTTTCCAGAATTTTGGGTCGGGCTTACATGTGCGAACACTAGAAAACAGCATTCAAGTCGGGCTTGACTTCAAGCCGGGCTCGGGCTTGAGAAAAGAGTTCATTTCGAGCTTCAGGCCGGGCTCGGGCTTGAGAAAAGAGTGGATTTCGGGCTTTGGGCCGGGCTCAGGCTTGAGAAAAGAAGGTCGGGCAAGTGGAGTTGCTAGAGCAAGGTGGGGGAGGCGGATATGAGCGAATTGGCGTGGACCCTAGCGGTCAGTCCAACGTAACGGACGCGTGCGAGTATCCTTATATCCATCCTAAATATGGGCCAAGTATAGGAAATGCGAAGCCGGATTGGATAGCGTTTTTGGGTCCGGTCATTGACCGGGTAGCCCGTCCGGATCGTTTGACGCTCTAGCACAAATATAGCCGGTGCATCAATGCGCCTCCCTGATCTGCATATCTCCAGCCCGGAATCTAATCAACTATTCCGGCGGACCGAAATCTGCAAATCAATTGAAGAACCTCCCACTTTCAAAAAAAATAAAAGAAATTGAAGAACCTCCCACGTTTCTGTAAGAAAGGAAGCCAGCGTCATCACAGCACGTAATCATCCATCCCCGGGCAGCACCTTGCCATAGAATGCATAAATAGGCTTTTTGGTGGGAAATAAATAAATAAATGTGAACTTTTTTTAGTAGTTGAAAAATAAATGTGAACTTGATTAGCGACGGGACATGCAGGCAGTGCAGCACCGGCACGGGAGAAACCTCGAAAAGGCGCCGCCCCACCCACCCCACCCCCCACCGCACTCGAAAACCCCACTCAATCCCAGTCCAAGCCGCTGCGCTAGAACAAGCGAAGAGAGTGAGATTGGGACGAGGAAGAGAACCAGAAGCAGAGCAACACGCGGAGGGGATGGGCGACCTGGCACACTCCCGTGGCTGCTGCCCACACGACCCGCCCATGTAAATCTCCTTCCCAAATCTCACTCGCCAGAACCCCACTCCCCGATACCAGTCGGTCAGCATACCCCAGTCCCCGCCGAGGAAGAGGCATTGCGAGGTCGGGCGCGGCGGCGGGGAGCAGCCACGGCGCCAGGAATGAAGGGGGGCGGCGGCGGTGGCGGCGGCAAGGAGTCCGTCACCGGCTCCTTCCTCCGCTTCCTCCTCCTGCTCCTCCTCCCCCTCACCGCCCTCTACTTCTTCTACACGCTCCACCTCCTCCTCGCCTCCGCCGCCTCCTCGTCCGCCGCATCCTGCCCGCCGGACTCCACCGCGGTCTCCTCCCGCGTCTCCACCAACCGCACCGCCGCGGCGGCGGCCGACAGTAAGGCCGCCCCCGCGGCGGCGGCGGCGTCCACGGCGACGACGCTGCAGCACGTGGTGTTCGGCATCGCGGCCTCGTCGCGGTTCTGGGACAAGCGCAAGGAGTACATCAAGGTGTGGTGGCGCCCGCGCGGCGCCATGCGCGGCTACGTCTGGCTGGACCGCGAGGTGCGGGAGTCCAACATGTCGACGGCGCGGACGGGGCTCCCGGCCATCAAGATCTCCTCCGACACCTCCGCCTTCCCCTACACGCACCGCCGCGGCCACCGCTCCGCCATCCGCATCTCCCGCATCGTCTCCGAGACCTTCCGCCTCGGCCTCCCCGGCGTGCGCTGGTTCGTCATGGGCGACGACGACACCGTCTTCTTCCCGGACAACCTGCTCACCGTCCTCAACAAGTTCGACCACCGCCAGCCCTACTACATCGGCTCCCTCTCCGAGAGCCACCTGCAGAACATCTACTTCTCCTACGGGATGGCGTACGGCGGCGGCGGCTTCGCCATCAGCAGGCCGCTGGCGGAGGCGCTCGCGCGGATTCAGGACGGCTGTATCAGCCGCTACCCGGCGCTCTACGGGAGCGACGACCGGATCCAGGCGTGCATGGCGGAGCTGGGGGTGCCGCTGACCAAGCACCCGGGGTTCCACCAGTACGACGTGTACGGGGACCTCCTGGGCCTCCTCGCGGCGCACCCGGTGGCGCCGATCGTGACGCTGCACCACCTGGACGTGGTGCAGCCGCTGTTCCCCAACGCGCCCGCGCGCCCCGCGGCGGTGCGGAGGCTGTTCAGCGGGCCCGTGAAGCTGGACCCGGCGGGGATAATGCAGCAGTCCATCTGCTACGACGGGGCGAACCGGTGGACGGTGTCGGTGGCGTGGGGGTTCGCCGTGCTGGTGTCGAGGGGGGTGACCTCGCCGCGGGAGATGGAGATGCCGGCGCGGACGTTCCTCAACTGGTACCGGCGCGCCGACTACACGGCGTACGCGTTCAACACGCGGCCCCTGGCGCGCACCCCGTGCCACAAGCCCGCCGTGTACTACCTGTCGTCGGCGCGCAGCGCGGAGGCCGCCCGCGGCGGGGAGACAACGGTGACGCGGTACGAGCGGTGGCGCCCCGCGAACGAGACGCGGCCCGCGTGCCGTTGGAACATCACCGACCCGGACGCGCATCTCGACCACATCGTCGTGCTCAAGAGGCCCGACCCCGGGATATGGGACCGGGTAATCCCTTCGCTCGTTCCCTCAACTCAATTCCTTTTTCAGCATATACAAATGGCCCAACTGCTAATTAAAAAGGAGTACACACACACTTAACTATACAGTCAACAACACTACCAGATAGTTAAAAATCCAGGAATGCTAGGAGAAACGTATCCACTGGTAATTGCGTACTAGGTTTGGTTGACTGTCTGCGCGAATGTTACTGTATAATACGTTTAATAAAGGATTGCTGATGCATGTGGAAACATTACTTATCTTGCTTTTGGCGAGTTTGTTTACTGATGCATGGCTCACATGGATGTTGTGCAGTCGCCGAGGAGGAACTGCTGTAGAGTGCTGTCGTCGCCCAAGGTGGGGAAGGAGGGGAAGAAGACGATGACCATCGACGTGGGCGTGTGCAGGGACGGCGAGTTCAGCCAAGTAGTCTAGGTCTAGCCTGGCCTGTTAGGAGAACACTGTAGGACGATTCAATATTATTTTTTTTCTCTCTTCTTGTATTCTTGCTGGAAGGTATAACAAACGAGAGCCTCGTTCGGTCATCTCCTGCCTGCGTACCTACTACGTACCGTGCTGCTGCTTTGCGTCTCACGAGCATCACCGGGCGCGAGAAGGACTCGAAGCTTTGGCCGGGCTCCTCTGCATCGTGCCACTGCTGCCCCCACAACGGCTGAAGGAGACGTGGCAGGGCATGCATGAACGCATGCGGATTCGCTGTGCTAAAAGGCGTGTGGGGCTACTGGGATTTGGACTTGAGGAAAGCTTGGCTTCAGCCTTTGGTGGCAAGATCCAGGCGTTCGGCCAACACCCACGCGGGGTGGGATGGCAACAGCCAACAGGAGGAGCACGGCTCTGGCGTGGGGGCGTGTGTTTGTGTGTGAAATTGGGTCAGCCCGCGTCGGTTTTTACTTCGTTTCTGGCACCCGGCGTGGCTCACCTCGGCCGTGACGGGCAAGAGAAAAAAGCACGTCCGGCGACAGCATGTATAGGGGCTTGCCATACTTTCTGGCAACAGGGACGACCAAATCTACCAGCCCCATCCTCCCCAAGACATAATTAAGGTGATGTGGAGAGTGCTCATTGATTCCTCCGAACCATCAGCAACAAAGCTATAAATGCTCGCTGACGCCGGTTCAACAGGTGGCGCACCGGCGCAACCAAAAACCATTTACACTTGTCGGCACGCACATGGCCATGAAAAGGAGGTCACATGCCAACGTTCTCCCGTGATTCATGTCGCTACCGATTCCATCCTAGTCCTAGAAACGAGAGCGAAAGGCGTTGCCAAACTCGAGTATTTTATGCCATTCCTGTGGTAATGATTCCCTGAGACGTCTACAGTGTCAATCAATCGTACTATGGGATCGAAATGGCTTCACAGACGACGTGGACTGGACGATGTGCGAACGATAACAGAGTGCATGCATCAGCTAACACAAAAACCAACCCCTTCCTGCATGTACGTGTGCTGCTGTGCTGCCACATGGGATCGTGCACACGTCGGCTGCAATTTCATCGTGTGTATAGCATCACGTTGCCTATGGGATTAGCAGCCTGCTGTTGTGCTATACTAGCCTTTTATCGAGCGGCGAATTGTTTAGGGTCTGTTATTTATGCCACCAACTCACCCTACCAAACCATTGGTCACGCCAAATCCCTGGTATGTTGTTCGGTTGGTTGCCAAATATTTGGCTGCCGACGAATCCTTTGTTAAATCTTTGGCCAACCCCTAGGCGGTGGAATCCCTCGCCAAATAATTGGCAAGCCAATATTGGCAAGGGAGCTACAGGCAAGAACCAAACATACCCTTAATTCCTGACGTACTCAACGGAGTACTACAAGCAAATTAACAAGCATATGCATAGGACTATAGTAGCCAGATCTAGAAATAAAAGCCGAACGACGCGTGTCAACATGGTCCCCGACATACCGATTCAGGACAAAGGTGTCTATCACGCCTAGTCAAGCGTCAAAACAACACTTGCACGCATGCCGACGTTCCAGCATTTAGAGTTCCAAGGCCAAACGGGATACTCCTGGGCCCTGATGCAGACCTCCGGTGGATCATGCCACCCCATGTGTTTCAAGTTACCACAACTGAACACTGACGAATCGTGGTAAACTACTCGCTAAGCAGTATCAGCGTACGTAGCGAAATGTCGTAACGCAAGACAGTGATATTCTCCGGCAGCGGATGATGTATGTTTGCCAAATTGAGGACAGGCAACAAAAGTCCCACCTTGGTACCGAAAGAGGTCCCAACCTTCGCACGCACACCAAGCAAAATCTCCTCTAACCCTCCGCGTATGTACTCCTCCAGGCTAACGAAGTTCACCTGCCATCGATACAATTCCCTCTGTCATTTTTTTTACAAAACTAACTTGTTCAAAACTGTAATAAGCAGCCAAACTTCTATTACTAAAGGATAGAAATGGGGTGAAAATGGTTCACCCAATCAATCATGTTTGCTTAGAATAGTACCGACTGAAAAATGAGCAGCTCACATTACATTACAGGTAAGCTGCGCAGCCAAATATTGACTTACCCTACTTGAGTTTGAGAAAACATCAGAATCAGCAGCACTGTGTGGTGCTTCCAAATTCAACGCCATGTGACTTGATAATCCTGGCAGCTCCTAGAAGAATGTCCTGTTCTGCGTATATCAACTCGTCCTTTCTCTGAAAGTGTGCAAGAGATTCATGTCAAACAAAAAGGACGATAAGTATTCTAAACTTGCACCAGTGCAGCAGGTTACAGAGCAGCAAAAGCATTGTTCTATGTGGCTACGCCCTTGTGGTGAATTATGGATAATTACAAACTATGAATAACTCTGGGAGATGTCTGCATTACTGTAGAACATCAAACTGCTTAAGCTGGACAGACTGACAGAAAATCGTTTTGTGTTATGTTCATTTCGATGAGACACTATTTTGGATCACATTTCTTAGTCTTGTTGCAGCACAACTCCAGAACAGCAACAGATAGCAGCAGCTTACAAGTTGGATTCAACAGAACAGGTTGATACAATGCAACGCAATCTAATGTAGTAAGCGTTGATCACCAAGTTATGCTAAAGGCGTCGACCCAAATGGATACATAAAATTTCAAGTCACATGTTTTCTTCTACTCTTGACCACTGAGCCATGTCAAAGAGAAAAATGCATGTATAATGGACAAGTGTTGCCAGGTTATCACTATATGACCTTTTATCTGGTGCTACTTTCTTCACCTTATCGCCCAAACAAATGCCTTACTGAAATCCAACTAATAACTTTGAACAAAATAAATTTAACGCACCATTTTTTGGAGGATGCACCCTATGACAAGCTCTCCATATGAACTTTCCAATCTTGAGAGGTAGCAGTAAGGAGCATCTGTTTCCGAGATAACTTTTGGGTTGGACCTTAACATAGACTTTATCTCCTCTGCTACAGCAGGAACTTTCTCAATATCCTCAAGTTTTATAGGAATCTTGGTCACACTTACTCGCCACTGAGCTCGTGATCTATTCACTATAATCTGCAATTATTCAAAGAATGTCATGAGAGAAGATAGGTCACCCTGACACTGATAATCGTATAACTGACCAAAATCTAAACAGCATTACTTTTGGCATGCATTGTCATCTTTCAATGATTTGTCATCTTTCTGGGATATTTTAACTAATAAAATGAACAAAAACATTTGAGCAAACTTCTCCTACTCCAAACTTCATACAGAAGTTAATCACTCAAAGTTGATTTAAATCTCCAAAATTCATGTGTTTTACTCCCCATTACAACTGCAATGAGGCTATATGTACAAAGTTCAACTCAAAGAAATCCTGAAGTTTAAAAGAAGGCTGTACCCAGTCTCAGTGCGAAAAGTCCTTGTGGTCTGGGGATAATCCTGACAAATTAAATTTCAGTAGAAAGTACTCCCTCCGTTTCTAAATATAAGCTCTTTTAGATATTCCAATACGGACTACATTACGGAGGTGTATAAACGTATTTTAGAGTGTAGATTCACTCATTTTGCTCCGTATGTAGTCCTTGGAATCTCTAAAAGGGCTTATATTTAGGAACGGAGGGAGTAGTAAGCTTTAGCAGTGTAACTGATAACTACTGTAGAGGCTAAGTTCTGAATTTGTCATGCTTGAGCTATAACTGAAAAGTACTATAGCTAATCACAAAAAAAATGCTCTTACATGTGATACATGTGCGAGGTTACCACATATTCTTGTTTGCATGTTTCCTAGGTGTTTCAGATCTTGTTTATGCCTTTATGGTGTGTCCAAAGATTGTCACATTGGGTAAAGATATCAAGGGTGTTATATTCCAGGCAGTTGAATATCACACATAGATGGTTCCAGGGTGATATACTGATATACATACATTTAAATGTGGATAGTGATTCAAGTTGCCTTAACGAGTCCATGTTACAGAACATTGCATCAGAAATTGCTAACTAGAGAAAATTCAGCCTATAATAGCGAGTGATATCATTACCAATTTACCATCCAGTGATAAAGAAAGAAACGTGCAAAAAAAACATTGCACCAAGTAAAACAGGATATGATCAGCAAAATGGGAAAAAAAAAGTAAGATGGTACAAATTACATATGTCACCATGTAGGCATAATATGTGTTGTTTAAGAATATAGTATCCAGTAGAAGATGTGATGATACCTGACTTGAGAACAGAGAATTGGGCACTGTGAAGGGAAGCTTTTCTGGACTCATCATCGAAGTTGAAGTAAGTCCTATTTCGACTACCGTGCCTTCTATTGACCCAGCCTACAAAGGAAAATGTTTTACTTAGGGAGTCTACATATGCTACACAATTATAAAGCAATAAAAGATAATAATTGGCCTGTGAACATGCATTATTATCTGCAAACATGAACTTCATGAGAAATAAGGCAACATCTGACTCACAGCAGGATAAACAGATGAAACACTTACTCCTCAGGGACACATCTAACAGTAACATGAGATACTTGACATATTCATAACCATAGTAATTTAGGGACAGTGTATTTTTATTCATCAAAACAAACGCGGTGGTCATAACTGTAAAAGCGGGTTGTCATGTCTCGGGTCAACTTTGTTTCCTCCTTTCGTAAAGCCTCTCAACTACCATGACTCGGTAGCTGGTATCACTTTGCTGGAGACCTTGTTTGTAATCCAATGCTTTAAAACTGTAAGAGATGAGTTCTATTTTTCCTCAGGGCACGGATCAAGCACATATCCCAAGCTAAAGATGAACATCTTCTATTCTCCTAGGGCATTTGATAATCATGAGCTCATATTACTGAATATTATGGATTGACAATTTACTAGCACCAACTAGTGCCTGCCACACGGCAAACATTTGTCATTTATCAACATCTATGTATACTAAAAACAATTACACATGCAGTCCCAGGTCAACAAAATTTCATAGTACATATGGTACACTCATGGTTCTAACAATGTATGTCCAGTAATCACGTATACGAATATATGACAAGGCACCTTTATGTATTCTCCAACTGAGAATGGCCTAGAAAATTGTAAGGAGAACCCATTCAACACGTTACCCAGGACATCTCTAGCAGCAAAAGCAGTAGCAACACCTGCAATGCACATCAGTGTAAAAGGATTTTAGTTTTGTTTGGATTATTAACAACTGAATCAAGAAATATGAGGAATCCTCACACGGAAGAAGAAATAGTGCATGCTGTACTATTTACGCACAGATTGCTGAAGACTGTAATATTTCCTAACAGGATTTCTGCATTATAGCATGCGCAGCATAACTATACATGAGTTATCAAAGATCCATATTACGGAGCTAACAGAAAGGACCGAAAGGTCAAACACGGCTACATTCCTTATTATCATATTGTTCTAAGATATATAAACAACCACATCGCAGTTGTGGCAACTAACTTGTACAACACGGTAGGCCAAGGAAACAAAATGCAGCTTCGATGAGAAAAATCTAAGTAAAAGATTCTTTCAGAAATAGAAAAGAAGATACTGAGCTATTCACGTCTAGGAAGCACAGGACAGAACACACAATTATTTAGCGCTTACTTTTACATGCTACATTTGGTTATTAAATCTTGATGTTTTTAGTGCAGATAATGATTGCTAAATGCATTATCATATGGGCATATCACCTATTATTCCTCAAAACAGTTTCGAAATTACCTCCCACACCACCAACAGTTAATATTGATTGAACAGCTACACCACAAGCCTCAGCAAGACCCATTACACCAAGTGCAATCAGTCCCAATGAAGACACTTGGTTAAAAGCTGATAACCTTGCTCTGTCAGTAACTAAGGCAGTTTGGTTGGCCATAGCTTTAGTGATAAAGTTTGCTTTCCACCTATGAAGAAACCAGACAACCGACAAGACGAATGCACCCCTCAATGCTTGTGGAAAATAAGGTGATACACTTGGTGCGATCACTGCAGCCCTGATGAATGAAGAAAAAACATCAGAAATGATGAACATTCTCAGAACATAATATGCCACTTTTTATCAGGCAAAAACTTAGCAAAAACATGCACACAATTAATGAATATAAATGAACGTGTACTGCTGTATTATTAACAAAAAGAACAGGCAACAAGCATCCTCGATTTTCATAGGAAGTTTCTCTTTCAAATATTAAAGAAATATGGTCAGTCTAAGAAATTTTCAAAAGCAGCAGCTGCTTCTCTTGTTTTTTTTTTCAGAAAAGAGAGACAAGACGAACGCCACCATAGTACAATTAAACTTGCATCAATTTTTTGATACAAATTGAAAGGCGACACCCCAGATTAAATGGCAACACATATAAGCAAAGATTTAAATAACATCACAACATGGTAAAACAGTGGCAAAGCTGTGCAAGGTAAGTTCAATAGAAACTCACATCTCGGAAAATGCCATAAATGTGATCAAGTATTTTGCAGGATCCTCCAATGCACTCCAAAGGCTGGTGCTATATGAAGCATTAGTGTTGACTGAGTTCCCCAAAAGTGCTGATATCGGGTTGTGTGAACCATACTTATGAAGCCTCTTGAAGATGATAGGCATGACAAACCAAGCCAAAAGGGTACCACATAATGTTCCTCCAAGTGGAACAACTACCTTTTCTAGATCTGGATTTGCCTCAAGAAAACTTTGAACATGGGGTGTAACTGCATCAGTCATCTCCTTCACTTTCTTGCCTGCATCAGTCGTAGCATCGATGGTGGAGTTGCGAGCATTTTCAAAAATGTCCATCCAAGTGGTTCCTCCAGTACCAACCTCAGCAGTTTCAGTGGGAGGAACAATTGGGACTTCAGGCTTAATTCCAGTGTCTGATGAGTATGCACGGCGGATGCTGGAAACACCTAACGGTCCTGGCAATGCATTAAAACTGGGCCTTGAAGTATTCAACCAATTAATGCCCATATAAGCAGAAAGGGGCATCATAGCCCTTGACACACCATTGGCTGGAGGAAAACGATCCATTGCTTTCATCTGCCCAATAATTGAATTGCCCGGTTTTACCTTGCCCCTGGCACAGCTGTTGAACCCCCTCAAAGAAGCGCCAGGAGATTTGGACCCAATCGATAACTCCATAAGATTCTGAGATGACCGACGCAAGATTGCTGTACACCCAGACATTGTGCACTACTTAAGAAACTGTGCCCTGAAATATGAAAACAATTAATATGAAAATTGGAGAATAAACATAACTAAAACAGAAAACAAGACTACTACCAAACTCTATTAACGATGACTAAATGACCAAGTATAAACCATAATTCAACAGCAAAGCAACAATGTATGAAACTACTACTAGTTATCAACATATACGGACCAGAAAATAACTCTGGATGCTCAATTCGAAAATTCTGAATCATGAGAACTTCAATTTCATGGTGCCAAAGAGCTCGTTAAACTATAGGTATTCAAACATCAAAAGATAAAGGACAGACGTCGGCTGCTTCTCTAACTGTTATCCATGCTGTTGTCTCAAACCATAACAGCAAACTCCGGAATCTGCATCAAATGGGTGTGCCAAACCTTATAAGGAGCAAACATAAAAAAAATTACAGTGCAAAGCGACCACTCAAGCGATCCTTGCCAAATTTCCCAATCACAGCAACAATAATTCGTCGGCACAACCAAAATCAGCTTAATCAGCGGGAAAAATTCAGGTCTCAAGTTAGAATCAGACAAACAAACTATAAACCAACAATTCTTACACGACCCAGATGATATATTTGCATAAACCCTTAAGGCAACACCAAATCGAACCGGCGGAAGAGCAGCAGTTACAAATAAATGTTCACATCAAACAGCTGGAAACATAATTAAAGCAACAGAAATGGTAATGATGACTAAAAGGAATGAGGATAAACCTTAACACAACTCTGACTTGAACATGACCGGCCGAGAAACAATGTGTATGAAACTACTAATTATCAACACGCACATCAGCACATGACAAAGGTACACCCATCGCAGTTTCTCTAACTGAAAACCCTGCTATCCATCTCTATGTCTCCAGTTAGAATGAGAATAAACCAACAATGCACTCGGCCCAAATGTTATATTTGCATAAACCCTTAAGGCAACAACAAATCGAACCGGTGGAAGAGCAGCAGTTACAAATAAAAGCCCGCATCAAACAGCTGGAAACATAATTCAAGCAACAGAAATGGTAATGATGACTAAAAGGAATGGGGATAAACCACTAATTACACAACTCCCACTTGAACTTGACCGGCAGAGAAACAATGTGTATGAAGTTGCTAATTATCAACACGCATATGACAAAAGTATACCCATCACAATTTCTCTAACTGAAAACCACGCTCTCCATCACTATGTCTCAACCGTAACAGCAAACTCTGTTTGCGCCATGTGGTTGGGCTAAATCTTAGCCACGGCAAAAACTACTCCCTCCTCCCATAATATAAGAGCGTTTTTTACACTACACTAGTGTCAAAAACGCTCTTATATTATGGGACAGAGGGAGTACATTGCAGAGCGACCACGCAAGTGACCCTTTCCATAATAAGTTGTATCAACAAGCACCCAAAATTTCCAAATTACAGCGACTATAATTCGTCGGTACAGTCAAATCAGATTAATCAGAGGGGGAAATTCGGGTCTCCCATCAGAATCGAACGAACGAACTAGGCGAATCCCGGATGCTACATTTGCATAAACCCTCGAATCGGGCGACACGGAACCAGCGGAAGAGCGTCAGTAACAAAGAAAAAAAAACTCGCATCAAAACGCACGCCGGAAATGAAGCCCGCGGCGCACGGGGAAGGCTCTGACTACAACTAGCGGCCACGCCATCTGGAAGCGATAAGAACCCGCGTCGACGAAAGGGGAGGTTCAGCCGCGGCAGTGATTCTAAGGTGGGAGGTTGGTAGGGCTTACGCTTCGGAGAGGCGGAGGAGTCCGGGAGCCGGCGGCGCTCCTGCTTCGTCCCAGCCGCGCTTCAACACCTGGCCCGGAGGGGCGTGGCCGCGTGGGGTGGGGGGTGGGAAGCGTGAGGCCTCGACGGCGACGGGGGCTGCGCTGGCTTCTTTTCCTTGCTCTCTGCTTGCCTTTCTTGCGGGACAGGAAACGAGGCGATGTCGTGGAGAGGCTGCGGGTGGGACCTCCTCCCTGCCCCCACACCCCGCGTCGTGCGGTGCGTGCTCAGATTTTCCTTTCCTTTTCCTTTTCTTTTCTTTTCTCCGAGGGATCTATTTTTTTCCTGAGGGATCTGGCCTTCTGGACTATATGCATCCAAGGCCGCGAAGCCCAGCTTTTCTCTTCGAGCAGCCCGTGAAGCCCAAGCGGGCAATGTCCTCAACGGGCCTTTATGGGTAGCAAGTACGGTTAGAAATTAGGCCCAGCATAGCTAAAAAAAAATTAGGCGCGTGCATTCCACCGTGCCCGCAAGCACCGCGCGGCTCAGACCAGCGTGGGCACGCTCGGCGTCGTGAGACGGGCGGCGCGGCGCGTTCCGGCGCGTGCGAGGCCAGCGCCGCCACGCGCGCAGGCTGCCATGCTTCGCCGCCGCCCGTCGTACTTTCGGGCTCGACGTACAGTGGCACCACCAATCGTGCAGGCTGCTTACGACACGTTTGGTTACCTGCGTCGTATTTTTCCACTTTGCATACATGTTGCTGTTGGGCTTGGTTGAGCATATGCAGGTAAAAAATCAAAATCTGCATGTTGAATGATTGTCTGCATTGCATCAAGACCCAGCTGGATGCATGCTGATTGATTGTCTGCATTGCATCAAGACTCAGTTGGGTGCATGTTGTTTGGTTGCCTACGTTTGTGCTTCGGGTGTGAGTAAATTCAGAGCACAATTATTTGGTTGTGTGCAAGTTCTTAATTTGCTCACCCCTTTAAAATATGATGAACTTACCATCCATTGTCAGCACATAACACAAAGGGGATGATCAACACAAAAACAGCAGCAGAAGAACATGGAGAACAGAGCACAAAACATAAAAACATGCTGCTAAAGTAGTCATAAGTAGGTTAATAACACTACTAGGCATAAGTTTAAAGAGAAAAGGCATCCCATGCCCCTGCTCGCCCCAGGGTGCTGCTCCCTGGGCAAAATATGCACATGTTCACAGCAAACAGACGTTCAAACTTAAAAGTTCACACATAAACTACTATGGATCAGACTTGACAGACGAACTAGAGGGCCTGATTTATGTCGCTGGTGCAGCTGTGCTTCGAGCACCGGACCGTGCAGATGTTGGAGCTGTTGGCGTTGGAGATATGCACCTTTAGCCCCAGACCGGAGAGCTTGATGTTGGAAATATGCCCTAGAGGCAATAATAAATTAGTTATTATTATATTTCCTTGTTCACGATAATCGTTTATTATCCATGCTATAATTGTATTGATAGGAAACTCAGATACATGTGTGGATACATAGACAACACCATGTCCCTAGTAAGCCTCTATTGACTAGCTCGTTGATCAACAGATGGTTACGGTTTCCAAACCATGGACATTGGATGTCATTGATAACGGGATCACATCATTAGTAGAATGATGTGATGGACAAGACCCAATACTAAGCCTAGCACAAAGATCGTAGTTCGTATGCTAAAGCTTTTCTAATTTCAAGTATCTTTTCCTTAGACCATGAGATTGTGCAACTCCCGGATACCGTAGGAATGCTTTGGGTGTACCAAACGTCACAACGTAATCGGGTGACTATAAAGGTGCACTACTGGTATCTCCGAAAGTGTCATTGGGTTGGCACGAATCGAGATCGGATTTGTCACTCCGTAAACGGAGAGGTATCTCTGGCCCACTCGGTAGGACATCATCATAATGTGCACAATGTGACCAAGGGGTTGATCACGGGATGATGTGTTACGGAACGAGTAAAGAGACTTGCGGAAACGAGATTGAACAAGGTATCGGGATATCGACGATCGAATCTCGGCAAGTACAATACCGCTAGACAAAGGGAATTGTATCTGAGGATCGATTGAGTCCTTGACATCATGGTTCATCCGATGAGATCATCGTGGAACATGTGGGAGCCAACATGGGTATCCAGATCCCGCTGTTGGTTATTGACCGGAGAACGCCTCGGTCATGTCTACATGTCTCCGAACCCGTAGGGTCTACACACTTAAGGTTCGATGGCGCTTAGGGTTATAAAGGAAGTTTGTATGTGGTTACCGAATGTTGTTGAGTCCGGATGAGATCCCGGACGTCACGAGGAGTTCGGAATGGTCCGGAGGTAAAGATTTATATATGGAAAGTTGTTGTTCGGGTTAGGAAAAGTTCGGGTTTTTCGGTATTGTACCGGAAGCTTCGGAAGGTTCCGGAGGATTTGGAGGGGTCCGGAGGTCCGGAAATTGTTCCACCACGTCCAATACAGTAGCATGGGCTGTGGGGGCGCCCTAGCCATAATGGGCCAAGGGCACCAGCCCCCAAGGCCCATGCGCATGGGAAGGGGAAACCCTAAGGGGAGGGCCTCCACTTGACTTGGGAGGCACTCCTCCCCTCTTGGCCGCCCCAAGTCCCATCTAGGGCTGGCCGCACCCCTTGGGGTGGGAAACCCTAAAGGGCGCAGCCCTCTTTCCCCTATATATACTTGAGGTTTTGGGCTGCCCAACACACATGAGTTCTCTCCTCTTGGTGCAGCCCCGCCTCCTCCTCCTCCTCTCCCTTGGTACTTGGCGAAGCCTCTGGGATTGCCACGCTCCTCCATCACCACCATGCCGTTGTGTTGCTGCTGGATGGAGTCTTCCTCAACCTCTCCTCTCTCCTTGCTGGATCAAGGCATGGGAGACGCCACCGGCTGTACGTGTGTTGAACGCGGAGGTGCCGTCCGTTCGGCACTAGGATCTTCGGTGATTTGAATCACGACGAGTACGACTCCATCAACCCCGTTCACTTGAACGCTTCCGCTTAGCGATCTACAAGGGTATGTAGATGCACTCTCCTTCCCCTCGTTGCTGGTTTCTCCATAGATAGATCTTGGTGACACGTAGGAAAATTTTGAATTTCTGCTACGTTCCCCAACACTTGAAGACTACAACGTCGCAGGGGGCGATCTTGTGTCGGCCGCAAAAGTACTCACACCCGCGCCCCAGCACCATGCGCCCCCTGAACATCTGCACCTAGACTCAAAACTCGCACCTCTTGTTGGCGGAGAGGCTAACAACGCGAGGAGGGCTGCTGGCCAACCATTGCTTCATCCCCGGCCTGAATTTACGCAGGATGATGAGCATGGCAATGTCGTCCTGGTCAGCGATCCGCACATAGAACTTGATAGGTTCCCATACACCCTCCTCGTGACAGGTTCTCGGCCTCCGGCCAGCGCGCAGCGGCATCGTCATGTAGTCTACCCTGCCAGGGAGCACCACCCTCTTCAGCCACCGGTTGGTGGGGATGAGGTCCTCCTCCCCCTCTATCGGGGACGACATGCGCGCCACCGCTGGCTCTGTCCCACTCCGTCTTCATTATCTTGTCAGCAAGATTTTTTTTTTGAATAGTCACCGGGGGGAGAGGATCCCCACCTGAATATATTGCTCAAAAAGCTGCCAAAGCCGAGAGTCACCCCTCAAGCTTTGGCTGATCCAGTTTATAAGGGAAACCGGATCAAAAACCTAAACAAGTTGACCCCGTTTATGAGGGAAACCGGGCCGAAAACCGTACAAGTAACAGAGTTACAAAAGATGAGGAAAAAGGACGCCCAAGACAAGGCCCGGCCTAGCTAGCAGACCGAAGGACTAACACCGCGGGAGGCACAAGTATATGTGGGGTGTCGTGGAGGGATCACAATACCAAGACTAAGCAAGCAACCTAACGCACCGCACCGGCGTGCAAACCGAACCTCACGACACAACTCAGGAGCAACCACAACCAACGAGTGATAACACGAACCTTGATTGGGAGCTCCGTCACGAGAATCCGGAACGATTAGCAAGTTGGGGAGGCATCTTGCGTCATCGAAGAGCAAAGATGAACCCGAACGACACCAAGAGCACTAGGCTCACCGCACCACAATGGCCACCAAGGGAGGTACTTGAACATGCACAGCAACATGGCCGAAACCAGGGAACACCACCGAAGACGAACACATAGGAAACAGGGCTGCAGCAACACAGACCACCGTCGACCCCAATCGGCTGCACCACCACCACCAACATTCCTTCAAGAAGCAACTCCCACACAACAACCATACTAACCCCAAAGATGACGCCTTCAAGAAGGGTCGCGACGCTGGTTGCGCCGCCATCATCCGTACAGGAGGACCTGGACTAGGGGTTTCCCCCGGGGTCTCGACGTGGAGGGTGCAAACAACAAATACAACGACGCCTCCAAGGAGGTTAGTGGCGCCCACGAACGTCGCCGCCGCCGGCTCCAGATGGAGCAAGGCTTTCGCCCAAAGTTGATCTGACACACTCCCAAAGATCGGTTGAGTGAGGTCGTTAGCTGATCTGCACCACCACAAAGGACCATGGCCACTCCGCCGCCGCACATGGTCAGATTCAAACCACCGCAGGCCGGATCGAAGAGAATCCAACCTGCCCAAGGCGCACACAACCATACCGTAGAAGGTCAAGCCGGCGGCCGGACCACCACTCTCGCCAAATCCGGATCTGATGACCGCACCACCAGGGAAGATGCAGCAGCCACCAGCAGCGCAGGGATCTCCATGCCGGGGAGGACGCCAAGTCCGGCGACCACGCGCCCTGCGCCCATGGCCGCACGCACCAAGCCAACTCCAACGACCCCCGCCAGATCCATGGCCAGATCCGCCGCAGAAGGGGGAGCGCCCGTGAACGCCACGACCAGACGCCGGCGAGAGGCGCAGCACCGCCACGACGCCTTCCAGCTCCCCGAGCGCACATAGCGCCCCCCATCCCCAAGATCGACGGCAACCGCCACCTTGACGACGACCGCCACCCGTCCGCCGCGGGTTCACCCCGAGCCGCCTTCGGAGGCAGGGCCCACCGCCACTGCCGGTGAGGCCAGCAGCAGCAGCGGAGGGAGGTAGCAGAGAGAAACTGCCGCCGCGCGTTGTCTCCCCCGAGTCGCCCAAGCTGAGCGACGGGGGTCTGTCCGCTCAATCTCTTGTCAGCAAGATGGACATCAGTTAGAAACATATGACACATGATCAAAGCTAACAAGTAGGACATCATATATGCTCACTGAACATAGGTTACAATGATCACTATTAACACATGATTAGTGCTACTCTGATCAGTGCTTTCATCTGATCAGCTAACACTGATCAGACGAAGCCACCACTCACATGTCCTACTTGCACCTACTATATTTGGCATTCAGGTATGTCCTACTTGCATGCCACATGCACACACGAACCCTAGCAACAAGAGCAAGAGAAGCACTAATAACTAACAACAACAGCAAGAACAGTAGCATATACACTACAAACAGTAGTAAGAACTAACAACAACATCAAGAACAGTAGCATATACACTAGTAACAACACTAAGAACTAACAATGTGGCAGTAGAAAGTAACAATGTGCCACTAAAACGATGCAAACTAACATTGCATTATGAACAATCTAGCCATGTGGGATGAACAAAGTACACATGCACTCTGATTCATCCCCAAAGTAGTGGAATCCGCTCGAATCTGGTAGAATTGGATTGAATCTGGTCGAATATACTGTCCTTAATCTAATCTAACACACTTAGAACTACCCTAAAAACCCTAAGTACAAAGCAAAGGGAGTTTTGAGAGCTTCCAGTGGGGGTTGCCGGTGTAGCGTACGCCGGCCATGGCGAAAACCCCGGCGGGAAGAGGGGTGTTGGCGCCGTCGATGAAGAGGACCCGGCCATTCCAAGGGCCGCGACCGTGCATCTCGTCTTGTGCCGGGGCGAAGATGACGCCGGCGTCCTGGAGCTCCCCTCCCCTTGCACCGGACATAGAGGAGAAAGCCCTCGTATGGGGGTAAAAAATACCCCCATAAGACGGGCCTGCAAAGGACGACGCCGACGGGTATTGGATCCCCGCCAGGTTTGAGCCGATGGAGAGGACCACCGGCTCCGGTGGCGGAGCCGGAGCGATCGACGCTGCATTGGCCCGGGGCGGCGGCATGATGCAGAAGGGGGAGGGAGCTCGCAGTGCCGCCGTCAGATCTACTGCAGCTACGAAGAGGCCGACAACCCATCTCTCTTGGATGGGACTGCTGTCGGTGATGACTGAAATGGATGGGGCGTGGCGAGATGGCGGCGTTGCCATCGGAGAAACCGAACGGACGGTAAGGTGAGAGAGCGAGAGTGGGTGTGAACTGATGAGGGAGGTGACGGAAGGGGGTATACGGAGTTATGAGCCGTCGCGTCGTCTCCCACACCTCCCCACGCGTGCAGGCGCTCGCCACGTGTAGCTGAAAAAAGACCGGTTCAACCATTTCTTCAAAGTTAGGTCCAGGCCTACTTTAAAATTCGTGCAGGCCACGAGCCAGACAACCAAATGGATCAAAATTTGCCCGCGCGGGTCTAGCCAGACCTAATGCGGTCTACCAAACGCGTCATCAGGCTTTACCGCGCTCAGCTAGTGCGCGATGCCGTCCGTGGTCCTTTCGGGCTCGCCGTACAGTGGCGCCACCACCGCCCTTGCCGGGTCGTCGTCGCTGATTAGCCGGCGAGCGCGGCGAGATTCCGTCACGCACTCCATTTCCACCTCCCGGCTCCGTGGGTGTTCGGTGCAGTGCACCTCCCTCATACGCGGCCACACGCGTCACCCGATCGCACGGCAGACATCATCAAGTTGACCGAGGGGGGAGCCGAGAGGGGACCGGACGCGACGGGACACGACGCAAGTTGACTACCTAGCGATGGCACCACTCGTGACAGTGCTAATAATAGCACTAGATTACAATATATAGCACGATAAATGGTTGACAGTAATATACACAGCCGCGATAAAATGATTACAATATCCTCTCTACAAGCACATTGCTGCCACGGTACGCATACGATGATAAATACGTGGGAATCAAAAGTAAAGTATACGGCGAATCAAGGAGTAGAGGAAGTCGGCATCAATGCATTACCTAGCGCAATACACAGGCGCGATAATGAAGTGGATTCCCGGCCACTATCTCCATTCTAATTATATATCTCCCGATATGAATGAGCACCGAGCACGCCACACACTCTACTGCTCTGCCCCGCGAGCATCTATCTACTTTTGGCAAGGCATTTCTATCCAGAGTATCTGGGGTGACCAAAGACGGTGGCTGACTGAACGAAGAGGATTCTGAAGATGGGAGATCGTACTCTTGGCAAAGGCAGGAAGTGCGTGCCCTCGCCGTCGGCGGCGGCAGTGACCGGGAACGCCGTGCTTCTCCTGGCCGCCGTCGTGTTCGTGGGGTGGCTCATGATGTGGGCCATGCTGCCGACCAGAACTTACAGTTCGACATGGGCGCCGAAGCTTGCGACGCTCACCGGCTTCGGGAAGCAAGGTAGTCTACTAGTCTTTCTCCTTCCTCTCACGACTTGCTGGAATTGCACCGATGCCAGTTTTCACGAGGTACTCGTTTCTTTTGTTCATCATGGTTTTTAATGTTTTATTATAGGGATTAGGATGACGGTGTACGCCTTCCCAGTGCTGTTCGTGTACGTTGTTGCGTGCGTTTACCTGCATTTGCAGCAGCAGAAGGGGGGTGACCCTGACACCCAGCGCCGGACCAGGTATGCTTGAGTTTTTTCCGACTACGAAGTTGTACTAGAGGGGCGTCAATTAACAGTTTTGCTAGAACTCATCTAGATGAGATATAATTTGGTCTCATTCATCTTTTATAGCCATTAAATGTGATGCTATAAGATGCGTGTGTACTGACGTGGGTTGTATCTATTCTTGTTTTCAAAATGAATGAGACCAAATTATATCTCACTTAGATGAGTTCTAGGTACTCCCGTCAATTAATATGGATCGGTGTAGACGTGTAGTATCTCACTGAGTATTTTACATGTACTACGTGATACTCCCTCCGTTCCCAAATAATTGTCTTTCTAGCCATCTCAAATGGACTACAACATACGGATGTATGTAGACATGTTTTAGAATATAGATTCACTCATTTTGCTCCGTATGTAGTCACTTATTGAAATCTCTAGAAAGACAATTATTTAGGAACGGAGGGAGTACTAATATCCACGGAACAAACGACAGAAAATTCCTGATGATTTTGCTTATGTTATTAGTACGAGAATAGCAGCAGCCTGGAGGAGACCCGTGCTGGTGAGAGGCCCGCTGGGGATCGTGACGGGCATAGAACTGGCCATCCTTCTCATGTTCATGGCGCTCCTCGTCTGGTTCTACTACGCGTACATCACCGTCGAGTTCTCCAAGCTACGCGTTAAACCAGGCCAGAAACTGTAAGGAACCACACGCGCGCAGCCGATCGACACAAAACTGCAATTCTGATGATGAAACAACTAACTGTAAACTGACGTTCGTTACGTACGAACGTGCAATTGGTGTTCTCAGGTGGCAGGCGGAGCTGGAGAAAGCGGCGAAGCGGCTCGGCAGTGTCGGGAGCTTGTGCTGCGCGCTGCTGTTCCTGCCCGTGGCACGCGGCTCGTCGCTCCTGCCGCTCGTCGGCCTCACGTCGGAGGCCGGCATCAAGTACCATGTCTGGCTGGGGAACACGGCCATGGCCATCTTCACCGCTCATGGGCTCTGCTACGTCTTTTTCTGGGCATCCACTGATCAGATCCACCTGGTACTCCCCTAAGGTGCACAACCATCTTCAAGATTCAGATTAAGCGTACGACTAACTTGGTATGCCCGGCCAACTTGTGACCCAGATGACGAAATGGGCGAGGACGAGGGTCTCCAACGTCGCCGGGGAGCTGGCCTTGCTCTGCGGCCTCGCGATGTGGGCGACGGCGCTGCCGCGCATCCGCCGCCGGATGTTCGAGCTCTTCTTCTACGCGCACCACCTCTACATCCCCTTCATCGTCTTCTCCGCGCTCCACATGGGCGTAATGGTGTTCTGCTACGTCCTGCCCGGCGTCTTCCTCTTCGCCGTCGACCGGTGCCTCCGCTTCCTGCAGTCGCGCGCCCGTGTCCGCCTCGTCTCTTCCCGCCTCCTGCCGTCCGGGGCCGTCGAGCTCAACTTCGCCAAAAGCCCCTGTAAGCAACGTAGATATCCATGCAAGGAGGGTTACGAGGCAACGACAGGAAAAATGTGCTGACAACTTTGTCGCAGGTTTGAGGCACAATCCCACGAGCACGCTCTTCGTCAACGTCCCATGCGTCTCGCGGCTCCAGTGGCACCCTTTCTCGGTGACGTCGAGCAGCAGCCTCGAGCCGGACACGCTCAGCGTCGTCATCAAGAACAGAGGCGGGTGGACGCAGAAGCTGTACGAGACGGTCTCGTCTCTGCCCCCGTCCGGTGGCCACCTCGGCGTCTCGGTCGAGGGGCCGTACAGCCCGGCCGTGGCGTTCACGCACTTGGTGGGGCACGACTCGCTGGTGATGGTCAGCGGCGGCATCGGCATCACGCCGTTCATCTCCATCATCCGCGAGCTGGTTTACCAGAGCGCCATGGCAGAAACGGCGTCCATGCCGAGGCTCCTCCTCGTCTGCGTCTTCAGGACGTCGGCCGAGCTCGACATGCTGGACCTCCTCGTCCCGGCCTCCGGCGGCCTCTACGGCAGCCCTAGCCTTGACCTGCGCATCGAGGCCTTCGTGACGAGCGAGAGCGAGGCCCGCACCGGCAACGACGCGCACAAGCGGCCTTGTCAACAGGTCTGGTTCAAGCCGTGGCCGTCGGACGCGCCCGTCCCCCCGGCGCTGGGAACCAACGGCTGGCTCTGGCTCGGCGCCGTCGTGTCCTCGTCGTTCGCCGCGTTCCTCCTGCTCGTCGCCGCGCTGCAGCGGTTCTACATCTACCCGGTTGACCGAGACAGCAACCACGTGTACCCGTGGGCGGCCAGGACGATGCTGAACCTGCTGTTCCTCGGCGTCAGCGTCGCCGGTGTCACCGGCGCGGCGTTCCTGTGGAGTAAGCGGAGGAGCGCCAGGGAGGCCAAGAAGATAAAGAGCATGGACGGGCCGACGCCGGCGATGTCGCCGGTGTCGTTGCTCCACTGGGCAGGTGGAGGCGGCGTGGAGAGGGAGCTGGAGAGCTTGCCTGCGCAGCCTCTTGCGCAGGCTACCAATGTGCACTTCGGCCAGCGTCCCGATCTCAAGAGTAAGCTCTACACTGCACATTTCATTTTCAGACGTACATTTGGTTTTGTTTAGCTCTGCCAATTTGTGAGGATGCTGAATTGGCAGGGATGCTGCTGGGGATTCACGACGAAGACGTTGGGGTGATGGCCAGCGGTCCGTCAGGGATGCTTGAAGACGTCGCGACTATCTGCTCGTCTGGGCTGGCGAGCAACCTGCATTTCCAGTCTATAAGCTTCACCTGGTGAACAACCAATTCCGAGCATCTTGCTCAAGAGGAAGAGGCTTTGGTTCTACTTTCCAGTTCGTACACCACCGTAGTCTGTTGTGTAGTTTTTTTTTTTGCCGGTGAATCTTGTGTATCTATTATTCTCTCGTTTCTAAGACTATATCACCGTTTCTCTAGCTCCAAACATGTTTTCGCCCTGCATTAATATCGTAATTGTATTCATAATTCTCATAACAATATTTGAGAATAGCTAAATTTTCAGGTTTATAAATCAAATCATCAAAATCTTCAAACTCTTTAAACATAAATTCAATTTCATAAGCACCCATAAAAGCAACAAATTCTTTTATTTGTTCCACATTATAGTAATCATATATACCATTAGCATAAGAGGCTAAGGTTTTATTATCATTAAATTTGCATGAAAAGGGAAGGTGTGGAACCTTCACCCTAGAGCAACAAGTATAATCATAACTCAAGCATACTTGCCGAGCATACCACTTCAATATATAAATTTGATACCATAATAGTTTCCCTTTTTGTGTTAAGCGATAATCCCTAAAGTATTCACGTTGATCCAACGTTACTTCCATTACCAAATTGAATAGGGTTTTTTTAGGATTATCAAAGTAGTACATAATATCTGTCACATAACGAGCATCGAGGGTTTTAGGAGGTTCCTCATCTCCATGAGTAGCAAGTACACCTAATTTTTTTGGTATTTCGTGTTCCATATCCATAACTAAAGATAGAGAACAACTAAGAACAGCAAATAAAAATTACTTAGTGATAAAGCAAACAAGCACACACGAGAATATTCACCCCACGCTATTGCTCCCCGGCAACGGCGCCAGAAAAAGGTCTTGATAACCCACAAGTATAGGAGATCAATTGTAGCCTCTTTCGATAAGTAAGAGTGTCGAACCCAACGAGGAGCTAAAGGTAGAAAAAATATTCCCTCAAATTCTATCGACCATCGATACAACTCTACGCACGCTTGACGTTTGCTTTACCTAGAACAAGTATAAAACTAGAAGTACTTTATAGGTGTTTTTGGATAGGTTTGCAAGAATTAAAAGAGAGCGTAAGTAGGGGCGGTTTAGATAAAGGCACAACTAAATTAGTTTTAGTAGGGAGCTTTTTGTTACGAGAAAGTTA